>CATQJQ010000062.1:0-38770 GCA_958299815.1 Sarcophaga carnaria | reverse complement strand
AATAATAATAATAATAATAATAATAATAATAAAATAATAATAATAATAAAAATAATAATAATAATAATAATAATAATAATAATAATAATAATAATAATAATAATAATAATAATAATAATAATAATAATAATAATAATAATAATAATAATAATAAATAATAATAATAATAATAATAATAATAATAAAATAATAATAATAATAATAATAATAATAATAATAATAATAAAATAATAATAATAATAATAATAATAAATAATAATAAAATAATAATAATAATAATAATAATAATAATAATAATAATAATAATAATAATAATTATAATAATAATAATAATAATAATAATAATAAAAATAATAATAATAATAATAATAATAATAATAAAAATAATAATAATAATAATAATAATAAATAATAATAAATAATAATAATAATAATAAAATAATAATAATAATAATAATAATAATAATAATAATAATAATAATAATAATAATAATAATAATAATAATAATAATAATAATAATAATAATAATAATAATAATAATAATAATAATAATAAATAATAATAATAATAATAATAATAATAATAATAATAATAAAATAATAATAATAATAATAATAATAATAATAATAATAATAATAATAATAAAATAATAATAATAATAATAATAATAATAATAATAATAATAATAATAATAATAATAATAATAATAATAATAATAATAATAATAATAATAATAATAATAATAATAATAATAATAATAATAATAATAATAATAATAATAATAATAATAATAATAATAATAATAATAATAATAATAATAATAATAATAATAATAATAATAAAATAATAATAATAATAATAATAATAATAATAATAATAATAATAATAATAATAATAATAATAATAATAATAAAAATAATAATAATAATAATAATAATAATAATAATAATAATAATAATAATAATAAAAAATAATAATAATAATAATAATAATAATAATAATAATAATATAATAATAATAATAATAATAATAATAATAATAATAATAATAATAATAATAATAATAATAATAATAATAATAATAATAATAATAATAATAATAATAATAATAATAATAATAATAATAATAATAAAAATAATAATAATAATAATAAATAATAATAATAATAATAATAATAATAATAATAATAATAATAATAATAATAATAATAATAATAATAATAATAATAATAATAATAATAATAATAATAATAATAATAATAATAATAATAATAATAATAATAATAATAATAATAATAATAATAATAATAATAATAATAATAATAATAATAATAATAATAATAATAATAATAATAATAATAATAATAATAATAATAATAATAATAATAATAATAATAATAATAATAATAATAATAATAATAATAATAATAATAATAATAATAATAATAATAATAATAATAATAATAATAATAATAATAATAATAATAATAATAATAATAATAATAATAATAATAATAATAATAATAATAATAATAATAATATAATAATAATAATAATAATAATAATAATAATAATAATAATAATAAAAAATAATAATTAATAATAATAATAATAATAATAATAATAATAATAATAATAATAATAATAATAATAAAATAATAATAATAATAATAATAATAATAATAATAAAATAATAATAATAATAATAATAATAATAATAATAATAATAATAATAATAATAATAATAATAATAATAATAATAATAATAATAATAAAATAATAATAATAATAAAAATAATAATAATAATAATAATAATAATAATAATAATAATAATAATAATAATAATAATAATAATAATAATAATAATAATAATAATAATAATAATAATAATAATAATAATAATAATAATAATAATAATAATAATAATAATAATAATAATAATAAAATAATAATAATAATAATAATAATAATAATAATAATAATAATATAATAATAATAATAATAATAATAATAATAATAATAATAATAATAATAATAATAATAATAATAATAATAATAATAATAATAATAATAATAATAATAATAATAATAATAATAATAATAATAATAATAATAATAATAATAATAATAATAATAATAATAATAATAATAATAAAATAATAATAATAATAATAATAATAATAATAAAAATAATAATAATAATAATAATAATAATAAAAATAATAATAATAATAATAATAATAATAATAATAATAATAATAATAATAATAATAATAATAAAATAATAATAATAATAATAATAATAATAATAATAATAATAATAATAATAATAATAATAATAATAATAATAATAATAATAATAATAATAATAATAATAATAATTAATAATAATAATAATAATAATAATAATAATAATAATAATAATAATAATAATAATAATAATAATAATAATAATAATAATAATAATAATATAATAATAATAATAATAATAATAATAATAATAATAATAATAATAATAATAATAATAATAATAATAATAATAATAATAATAATAATAATAATAATAATAATAATAATAATAATAATAATAATAATAATAATAATAATAATAATAATAATAATAATAATAATAATAATAATATAATAATAATAATAATAATAATAATAATAATAATAATAATAATAATAATAATAATGATAATAATAATAATAATAATAATAATAATAATAATAATAATAATAATAATAATAATAATAATAATAATAATAATAATAATAATAATAATAATAATAATAATAATAAATAATATATAATAATAATAATAATAATAATAATAATAATAATAATAATAATAATAATAATAATAATAAAATAATAATAATAATAATAATAATAATAATAATAATAATAATAATAATAATAATAATAATAATAATAATAATAATAATAATAATAATAATAATAATAATAATAATAATAATAATAATAATAATAATAATAATAATAATAATAATATAATAATAATATAATAATAATAATAATAATAATAATAATAATAATAATAATAATAATAATAATAATAATAATAATAATAATAATAATAATAATAATAATAATAATAATAATAATAATAATAATAATAATAATAATAATAATAATAATAATAATAATAATAATAATAATAATAATAATAATAATAATAATAATAATAATAATAATAATAATAATAATAATAATAATAATAATAATAATATAATAATAATAATAATATAATAATAATAATAATAATAATAATAATAATATAATAATAATAATAATAATAATAATAATAATAATAATAATAATAATAATAATAATAATAATAATAATAATAATAATAATAATAATAATAATAATAATAATAATAATAATAATAATAATAATAATAATAATAAAATAATAATAATAATAATAATAATAATAATAATAATAATAATAATAATAATAATAATAATAATAATAATAATAATAATAATAATAATAATAATAATAATAATAATAATAATAATAATAATATAATAATAATAATAATAATAATAATAATAATAATAATAATAATAATAATAATAATAATAATAATAATAATAATAATAATAATAATAATAATAATAATAATAATAATAATAATAATAATAAATAATAATAATAATAATAATAATAATAATAATAATAAAAATAATAATAATAATAATAATAATAATAATAATAATAATAATAATAATAATAATAATAATAATAATAATAATAATAATAATAATAATAATAATAATAATAATAATAATAATAATAATAATAATAATAATAATAATAATAATAATAATAATAATAATAATAATAATAATAATAATAATAATAATAATATAATAATAATAATAATAATAATAATAATAATAATAATAATAATAATAATAATAAAATAATAATAATAATAATAATAATAATAATAATAATAATAATAATAATAATAATAATAATAATAATAATAATAATAATAATAATAATAATAATAATAATAATAATAATAATAATAATAATAATAATAATAATAATAATAATAATAATAATAATAATAATAATAATAATAATAATAATAATAATAATAATAATAATAATAAAATAATAATAATAAAATAATAATAATAATAATAATAATAATAATAATAATAATAATAATAATAATAATAATAATAATAATAATAATAATAATAAAATAATAATAATAATAATAATAATAATAATAATAATAATAATAATAATAATAATAATAATAATAATAATAATAATAATAATAATAATAATAATAATAATAATAATAATAATAATAATAATAATAATAATAATAATAATAATAATAATAATAATAATAATAATAATAATAATAATAATAATAATAATAATAATAATAATAATAATAATAATAATAATAATAATAATAATAAATAATAATAATAATAATAATAATAATAATAATAATAATAATAATAATAATAATAATAATAATAATAATAATAATAATAATAATAATAATAATAATAATAATAATAATAATAATAATAATAATAATAATAATAATAATAATAATAATAATAATAATAATAATAATAATAATAATAATAATAATAATAATAATAATAATAATAATAATAATAATAATAATAATAATAATAATAATAATAATAATAATAATAATAATAATAATAATAATAATAATAATAATAATAATAATAATAATAATAATAATAATAATAATAATAATAATAATAATAATAATAATAATAATAATAATAATAATAATAATAATAATAATAATAATAATAATAATAATAATAATAATAATAATAATAATAATAATAATAATAATAATAATAATAATAATAATAATAATAATAATAATAATAATAATAATAATAATAATAATAATAATAATAATAATAATAATAATAATAATAATAATAATAATAATAATAATAATAATAATAATAATAATAATAATAATAATAATAATAATAATAATAATAATAATAATAATAATAATAATAATAATAATAATAATAATAATAATAATAATAATAATAATAATAATAATAATAATAATAATAATAATAATAATAATAATAATAATAATAATAATAATAATAATAATAATAATAATAATAATAATAATAATAATAATAATAATAATAATAATAATAATAATAATAATAATAATAATAATAATAATAATAATAATAATAATAATAATAATAATAATAATAATAATAATAATAATAATAATAATAATAATAATAATAATAATAATAATAATAATAATAATAATAATAATAATAATAATAATAATAATAATAATAATAATAATAATAATAATAATAATAATAATAATAATAATAATAATAATAATAATAATAATAATAATAATAATAATAATAATAATAATAATAATAATAATAATAATAATAATAATAATAATAATAATAATAATAATAATAATAATAATAATAATAATAATAATAATAATAATAATAATAATAATAATAATAATAATAATAATAATAATAATAATAATAATAATAATAATAATAATAATAATAATAATAATAATAATAATAATAATAATAATAATAATAATAATAATAATAATAATAATAATAATAATAATAATAATAATAATAATAATAATAATAATAATAATAATAATAATAATAATAATAATAATAATAATAATAATAATAATAATAATAATAATAATAATAATAATAATAATAATAATAATAATAATAATAATAATAATAATAATAATAATAATAATAATAATAATAATAATAATAATAATAATAATAATAATAATAATAATAATAATAATAATAATAATAATAATAATAATAATAATAATAATAATAATAATAATAATAATAATAATAATAATAATAATAATAATAATAATAATAATAATAATAATAATAATAATAATAATAATAATAATAATAATAATAATAATAATAATAATAATAATAATAATAATAATAATAATAATAATAATAATAATAATAATAATAATAATAATAATAATAATAATAATAATAATAATAATAATAATAATAATAATAATAATAATAATAATAATAATAATAATAATAATAATAATAATAATAATAATAATAATAATAATAATAATAATAATAATAATAATAATAATAATAATAATAATAATAATAATAATAATAATAATAATAATAATAATAATAATAATAATAATAATAATAATAATAATAATAATAATAATAATAATAATAATAATAATAATAATAATAATAATAATAATAATAATAATAATAATAATAATAATAATAATAATAATAATAATAATAATAATAATAATAATAATAATAATAATAATAATAATAATAATAATAATAATAATAATAATAATAATAATAATAATAATAATAATAATAATAATAATAATAATAATAATAATAATAATAATAATAATAATAATAATAATAATAATAATAATAATAATAATAATAATAATAATAATAATAATAATAATAATAATAATAATAATAATAATAATAATAATAATAATAATAATAATAATAATAATAATAATAATAATAATAATAATAATAATAATAATAATAATAATAATAATAATAATAATAATAATAATAATAATAATAATAATAATAATAATAATAATAATAATAATAATAATAATAATAATAATAATAATAATAATAATAATAATAATAATAATAATAATAATAATAATAATAATAATAATAATAATAATAATAATAATAATAATAATAATAATAATAATAATAATAATAATAATAATAATAATAATAATAATAATAATTAATAATAATAATAATAATAATAATAATAATAATAATAATAATAATAATAATAATAATAATAATAATAATAATAATAATAATAATAATAATAATAATAATAATAATAATAATAATAATAATAATAATAATAATAATAATAATAATAATAATAATAATAATAATAATAATAATAATAATAATAATAATAATAATAATAATAATAATAATAATAATAATAATAATAATAATAATAATAATAATAATAATAATAATAATAATAATAATAATAATAATAATAATAATAATAATAATAATAATAATAATAATAATAATAATAATAATAATAATAATAATAATAATAATAATAATAATAATAATAATAATAATAATAATAATAATAATAATAATAATAATAATAATAATAATAATAATAATAATAATAATAATAATAATAATAATAATAATAATAATAATAATAATAATAATAATAATAATAATAATAATAATAATAATAATAATAATAATAATAATAATAATAATAATAATAATAATAATAATAATAATAATAATAATAATAATAATAATAATAATAATAATAATAATAATAATAATAATAATAATAATAATAATAATAATAATAATAATAATAATAATAATAATAATAATAATAATAATAATAATAATAATAATAATAATAATAATAATAATAATAATAATAATAATAATAATAATAATAATAATAATAATAATAATAATAATAATAATAATAATAATAATAATAATAATAATAATAATAATAATAATAATAATAATAATAATAATAATAATAATAATAATAATAATAATAATAATAATAATAATAATAATAATAATAATAATAATAATAATAATAATAATAATAATAATAATAATAATAATAATAATAATAATAATAATAATAATAATAATAATAATAATAATAATAATAATAATAATAATAATAATAATAATAATAATAATAATAATAATAATAATAATAATAATAATAATAATAATAATAATAATAATAATAATAATAATAATAATAATAATAATAATAATAATAATAATAATAATAATAATAATAATAATAATAATAATAATAATAATAATAATAATAATAATAATAATAATAATAATAATAATAATAATAATAATAATAATAATAATAATAATAATAATAATAATAATAATAATAATAATAATAATAATAATAATAGTAATAATAATAATAATAATTTAATAGTGTAAAAGACTAACAGTACTTTAGGAATAAATAAAAGAATTGAAGACTTAATGGAACTATTTAGAAAAATCTGTAAAAAAAAAGTTGTTTAAAAAAGGAGGAATAAGAAATATAATATAGATATAAACCTAAAGATATAAACCTAAAAAATAAAATCACAAAATTTAAAAATATGAGGTTAAAATTTTACTTATGAAAATAATTTGAATAACTCCTTTTTGAACGCGTTTGCATTGCCCAGATTTTGGATGTTATTTGGTAGGGAATTCCCTAGTGGTGTTTATAAAAAATTGTCGCTGAGACAGAAGAGTCCTGAATCGTTGCTGTATAATCCCCACACCCCGGTGGGATCTAGCAAACTTAATTCTACAATATAAATATTTCGGCTGTTTCGTGTAAATTATTTTATGAAGTAGAAGGAGGCATCTAATTTTCAGAAGATTATCAAATACCAAGATACCAAGAATCTAGTAAGCTAAATGAGAAATGTGATCTCGACGCCCCTTAAGGAAAACATACCTAGCTATGTTATTGTGCGCTAGGTTAAGTTTCTGGTTGTCATCATAACTGCAGTTTGCGAATGTCTCACATCCATATAAAAGTACCGGAATTAAGTACGTTTTAGCAAGTTGCATGGGAATGACAAAAGGAGTCGAATCTACGAGAGCCCACAAATGTCGAAGCATGTCATAAATTCTGCCAACAACGACACTTGTATGGGTAGACCACGATAATTTGTCATTAAAGACAATACCCAGATTATTACAGTTAACCAAAACATCAGGTAGATCATTTATATACATGCAAAACAGCAGAGGCCCAAGTATTGACCCCTGGGGAACACCAGTGGATCTGAAATATTGCCATTGTACCTTTTGAAATCTGTTCGTCAATAAGAATAAATTAGATTACAGGCAGTTTCGGAGAAATAAAACAGTTTTCGGAGCTTTTTTAATAGAACCGTGTGATCGACTGTATCAAAAGCCTTAGAGTAATTAAGCAGAACCAAAAACGCCACACTATTCCCATTAAGTTCCGACCTAAGATCCTACTACATTTTCAAAATTCTTGCAATTACAAACAAATATCTGTCCAACTATTTTGTTCAAAGTCTGAACATGTCTTTTTTAACGATAAATCAACGTGAAACGTAAAATGTTGAAATAGAGTATTAAGAACAAACACTATAAATATGCTGCCATTAATGACAGGATCCCATAGAATCCGTCATAGGTTGTTCTTTGACTTTTTGCACTAAGAGCAAAGTTAAAATATATGTTTTCTTATATGCTTTGTTTCATTTGATTTCTTTCTCCGTTAACGACAACTTTTAAGTTTCGACGTATGTTGATTACTTCCATAATTATAATCATTCTTTTTAACCTTTTTCTTAGGGTTGTTTAGAGAAAAATTCAAAGTACTGCCAAGCACTCATTCCGACAACTATCCGTTGTTACTTTGTTGTCAGTTGGAAAGATCAAAGTACCAGGTTAAACCGCTCTGTGTGACTTGGCTTAAAAGTAAATAATTTGTAACTTAAGCTCAGCAAACAGTATTTTTTTGGATGCAATGGTATATGTACAAAAGCTTTTGGACTATCCTCACATCAAATGTGACTATTCTGCTTATTCCCATACCACTTCAACCAAAAATCGGTTGCATCGGAGAACAAAATTTTGAACGGAAATTCAATACCAATATTATTTACTTATATAAAAAATTGAACAATTTGCAAGCGCTCCTCCGATGTAAGTCGTAGTTAAATGTCAAATCTAAACAACAAACTGTTAAATTGGTTGTCCAAAATTCCATTTTGTAGCAGTATACATACATATGTATATTAATCATAATTTATTAATCAAAGAGGCCGCCTCGTCAAAATTCTAGAATTCTAAGAATAGTTTTATTTTATTAATTGATTTCCGTTTTGATCAGTACCAATGCGACATGTTATGTGTTTGAATTTTTTTGACTTGCAAAATAAACAAAACTTTTGATAAACTGACCTAAAATGGGTTTTTAATTTAATATTATTTTACTTTTAACTGAACGAACATTTTGTTAACAATTTAAAGTAGAAAAAGTAGTTAACATTTTATAAAAATATAAACAAAAAAAATTCAGAAACAAAATAAAAAAGGCTGAAATGGATGACGGCTTAACAGGGTCTATCAAAAGTAATTTGGTATGTCAAAAAAAAATTACATTGTAATACAATATGTGCTATACAATGTAAATATAGTATACATGTGTTGTTTCATGATACAATATAGCGATGGGTGAGACAATATTTCACGTACATATTGTTATATTTTTAATGAAATTTATTCGATTTGGTTTACTGAGTGCGGACAATCTTTCTGAAATGTGGAAACGTAGGAACGCATCCAATTGAAATAATTGTTGAGGTTCATGGGTGTTGAATAACTTATGTTTGAGGTTGTGCTTACAAGAGCCTAATAGATATACTGAATAATATTTTCTGGTTCAAAAGTGTGACGTGGAAACAATTTTTTTAAGTTCACATTTGTACTTTTATTCGAAGATTGTTAGATTTAAGGATAATTAGCAAATAATAGAAATAAAGTATAAAATTTCTAAATTACAAACATAAATACACTCGAACATCTCTACACATCTACACATTAAAACATTCTAACAACCATTAAGAAAGAATATTATTGCTTATCTGTGATGTGTATTTATTTGGAAATGTATGTGTGTATGTATGTCATAGAAAATATATAAATGTACATACATATGTATATACATATACATATATGAATATAAACATATGTACACATATGTATATCCATGTATGTATGCACAGATATATTTTTACATGCGAACAATCCCATGGGAAATAAATTGTTGCTGCCTTTAACATCCCTTTCATGTGAAGTTTGAATCGTTCAATTACTGTGTTTAAAAATTTATTTTCTGCTGCTCATCTAATTACTGCTGGAGCTCCCACTCCCACTCTCATTCTCATTTTAATTACGTTAGGCTTATTTTGTAAAAATTAATTTTTTTCATTTTAAATAATACAGGTGCATAAATAATTTAAAACAAATTAAGAATCAATTGAAGCGTATGAAATTGAATTATTAGTTACAAAAAAACAACATCACCTATATACATAAGTAACACCAACATTTGTGTACAAACACATATTTTTTGACCGAGGGCGAGGTAGGTTGTACATACCTTAAACCTAACTAAATGTTCCAAATGAAAGAAAAATAAGAATAATTTTCTCAGATTGATTTCTTTAAGTTATTTGAAATTTGTAGGAAATGTTTGAGGCACCACTAAGGTTATATTTACAACACGTTTACTATTTAGAACAACAAATTTTTAAAAATTATAATTACCTACTGGTTAGAAAGTTACGCAACCATGACAATTTTGCATTGACAGTTTCTATCATAAATAGGAACTTCTTTGTTTATCAAAGAATTTACTTCATATTTAATAAATTCTTGCGTGTTTGCAGATTTTTAATTAATGAAGTTAACCATCATGATATCAGATTTGTCTTATTTATCAGTTTAAATTATATTTAGAGTAGTTCATGTAGAGAACTCTATAACGATTTTTATTCATTGAAATGAATTTCATTTAACATCACATTGAAATCAAGCTTATACCCTTCAGTAGTTTTACATTAAAAAACAAATAATAATTTTATTAATAACATTTAAGGCCACTTTTTGAATGCAAGTTTACACTCGAGATTAAGTTAATCTCCAGTTAAATTTAATCTTCAGTTAACTGAGTTTTCATTTTTTGAGTGGGAGTTTAACTAGAGATTAACCTTGTAGAGCTGTCGTACTTATAAGCAAAAATGGCAACATTTTTTTCGTTTATTTTTTTGTGTTTACTACTTTTTGCAAAGTGTTTTACAACAATTTGCTCTTGTATATAACGAAAACAAACAAACAAAATCTGAATACTATTGATCTTTATGTAAAAAATTATTTTCTTAAAATAATAAATAAATTTAGACTGTCTATTGTCAATTTGTGTTTTATATAATTCATAGCCACTTAAATATTTGACTTATTCGGCTTTCCCTCACTTAAAAGCTTTTTTTTAAATAAAATTTGTCATCTACTTTTCATAGTTAATCTCGAGTTTAAACCAGGTACGTTAGTGGTTTAAACTCGAGATTAACTGCTTAACCGTAAGGTTAAACTCAAGATTAAGTAAAATCAAAAACTGAAAACGAAGTTTAACTGGAGATTAACTTAATCTCATCCAAACTCATTTTAGCTGTTCTATCATACAGCACCTGATCTCCACATGTAACAAGTCAAGATGCATAGAAAATATTATTGACATTGCAGTTGCAGTGAGATCCTAGAGATTTATAAAAAATTTTAAATATGCTTTCTGTAATAGACGAGTAAATATATGATATCAGATATTTAAACTAACTCCCTGACGTTCAAAATATACCATCATTAGCATTACATTAATTTGTTCTTATTCATTTGCTGGCAACGGTTGCATGCAGTTTAATTCTCCACAGCATAAACATAAGATACCTAACTAAAGGTTGATTGAGGTGTTTGAGGATAATTACCAGTAAGAGCTCTTTGAATATACATAGTTAACTGGGAACAACGTTTTTAGTCATATTTGTGGTTTGGTTTTTTGTTTTTTTTTTGTTGTTTATGAAACTTGGTTTTAATTGAACACGAAAGCCATGCTCATAAACATTTAAAGCTTAACTTGTATTTTGGCGATACCTATTGAGATGATAAAAAATCATTTATATTTTAGAATTATTAGTAGAATTGCTGCAAAATTCTTAAGTCCTGATTGAATTGAATTGAAAAGATAATTTCCGATTTTATTCTGTATTTAGTATTCAACAGGTCTTTTTTGGGGTGGCATTTACATTACGTCGATACTACATATGTCTAGACTTTATTAAAGCAATGATACCAATAGAAAGTTCTGAGTAAATTTGTAACTTTTCTTGATCTTTGCCGCTTAAAGTTACAATAATGCTTCATCGCCAAAAATATGCTCACATTCATTTATTACCGGTGACAAAAGAACAACATATTCCTTTTTATGCTAGGAGTAATAGTTTCGGCATACATAAATATTAAATTGGTAGTGGGTTACGGGTTCTCTCTTCTGGTTACATTCACTTACATACAATTTCTTTTCTCAATACCAAGAAGTGTAAATAATATATATTGTTATTGTCTGAAGTGTTAAGTTCATCATCGCCATCGCCATCGTCATCGTCATCATCATCATAATCATTATCTTTATTGGCATTATGTGTGTTGTGTTACTTGTTGTTTGTATAAATTGTTGCTGGCTGACTAGCTGACTGAATGAATGACTGGCTGAGTGTTTTTTTTTACAAGCTCTTATTTGAAAACATAATTTTGCTCGTTCATATGTTGGTTAGTACACAGAGCTGTACAATTCTTGTACTGTTTCCATCATTACCTGCACCAACAAAATACAATTTTTATTTAATCCGTAAATATGTGTATGCACACGCATAATCTAAGTATGTATGTATGAATGTATGTATGTACATAAGTCTGTGATGTAAATGTTAATTTGTGCGCTTTTTATGTGTTTGTTTTATTATTGTTGTTCTTGTTCTTGTCGTCACTTTAATATGCGCTGCGCACCAATAGATTTTGTTACTTATAAAAACCACAATCCATTCAACCAAACCAAACAACCAACCATCCATCCATCCACCCATATAGCCTGCCAACAATACACACTTTCATACAGTCATCTCTTCACACAAGTACTCTCACTTGATTTAGTTTCACTAATTTGTTTCCGAAAAGGTATGTATTCCTTTTATTTCGATTTTGACTTTGTGAATTTCTCTGAGTTAAATCGTGGAATGGGATTCTGGATTTGATATGTACGTGAAAACAGAACAGTCCTGTGCTACTCAGTACTATTTTCAATAAAAGCAATATTTCACTTATATTAAAAGAATTACAAATTAGAAGTCCTGATGTGGCCCATATTTTGTAATGCTAAATTTTTCAATCGGGAACCTCTTAAATTTTTTTTAGTAAAAAAAAGTAATCTGGGAAAATTTAAAATCGATATATTAATTTTAACTCGTGCCGCATGGTGGTTAAATGTTGTACTTATAGGTTCAATGTACGTACATTGCATGGTCCTTATTTTTTAAAATCGAAATTTTTTGATGGGGAACCACTTAAATTGTTCTTTATAGTAAAAAAGTAGTTTTATCTTAATAAAATATATGGGTACGTGCTTAAAAACAGTTTTTAAACACTTTTTTATAATTTATTCCTGTTCGTTAATATATTGTCCTTGATTTGATAAACATTTGTGAGTCTTTTTACTATTTTATTTATTGTGAGAATACACTCAGAAAGAGTTCAACTTAAAAAAAAAAAGGTCAAAACGATCAAGTTATACAAAACCATATTTATCGAAGTTGTAAGTATATTTATCAGTGTAAACGTCCCACTATGGTTGAAATAAGACGTCAAAAATTTGCATATTCGCCCCGCTTGTCCACCTGATAATGTTGCCGCCGTACGGAAAATCACTGAAGAAGATTAATATGTATCAATTGAGACTATTTATTATTGTTCAAACCATTTATGTTGTATTTTTATTAAGGACAACATATGAATCACAGGAATAATGCAGATTATTAAAAACGGAAATAATTAAATAAAAATGCACAATATCACAGCATACATATGTATTTATATGTATTAATGTAAGGAAATATATACTATGTATATAAAAGATTACTTAGTTTGTTGGAGCCACCATATTTTCTTAGTTTCAACTATTATTTACAATTAAATTCGTTTATTGCGTACTTCGTCAGATAATATTTATATTTCTAGACAGAATTCTGTTACCGATTTTAATTAAGGTTTTCAACATAGGAATATCGGAGGATTGAAGTCGCCGTAGTCCAGTAGGTAGTGTGTTGGCTTATTAGACGTATAGCCAGGGTTCGGACCGCAGGCCAGACATCAAAACAAAATACAAAAAGTATTTCTTCGGCGACTTTCTCTCAGCAGATTGCTGGCAAAACTCTGAGAGTAAATAAAATTGCCATGAAAAGTTTCTCAAAAAATCTGTCGTTCGGAGTTGACTTTAAACTGTAGGTCCCACCACTCATGTATAAAATTAACACACACAACATAAGTGGTGTGAGAAACTAGGTCGTAATCCTGACTGAAGGGTTGTAATGACCAATTATGTATGTATGTTATGTAATATCGAAGGAAGATCAAACAGCACTACCTTTTGAGCAAAAAATACACACAAAAAACAAAGTTCCTCACCACTACACCCAATAAAAATCTAATACATTTTCACGTATATGAAATAAAAATCGTGCAACTTATAATATCAAAAGAAAATATACAGAGTAAATAAACAAACTATCTGAGCAAAAGTTGACTGATCTACGCATAAATGCAGAGCATACGAAAAACAAATCAATCGTCTATAATTTATTTCAATATAAAGTGTATTTTGATATATACATACATATGTACATATTTGAGAGATTTAGTAAATGCATAAATACATCAGTAACACACTGCGATTCTTACCAGCAAATGCCTGCGTAAAATGTTTTAATAAGTAGAGACCAGGAACACTGGGCCAAAAAACTGGATCGGCCATACACTCCAATATAGGTATACAGCGGAGAATGACCAAAAATCATCTGGAGCAGAACTGTTCTAATTGAAACTGCGAATACATTCGATTAATTAAGCTACATATATTGCAGCTCACACGGAAAAATTACCATATGCATCTTAGAAAAATAGAAAAATGACCTATGTTGCTGATAGAACATCTCCATTTCCCATAAACTGTTCTTAATATCGAATTACTTCACATTGCTCTTTAATTTTTTTTTCATTTTACTTTGCCCTAGGAACACCGACGGTAATTTTAGATACGCAAAATGAATAAAATGAATACAACGAAACAGATCGATTGCCTGTGAATTTCCGACAGGAAAGACCTGGAAAATGAAATTTATTGGAAGAGCATTATTAAGTATATCTAGAATAAATAAAAACGTTGTAGTGTTAACCCGAAATAATGGCAAAATATAACACAAATAATTATTTTAAAAGGGGAAGTTTTGCAACTTTCGCTGTTGTTTAGTTTTTTTCTCTTTCAATAATGTGTTTAATAATTTGTTTCTAATTTGCATTCAAAGTTCATGGATAGTATGGATGGAACAGAAAATTCGAAACGAAAGTTCTAGTGAGTGAAATGTTATCCTAAATACAAGGAACTGAAAAATCAATCCAGATGTCACGACAAAAATTGTGCAAGACGAACTCTCTACATTTGTGAGGAATGTTAAGAATATATGTATATGCCTGATATGCCCGGAATGTATGAAATCATTTCAGACATATGTAGATTACCATTAACGCTCAGTGGCCACAAATGTGGACGTTATCCCTTTTTGTGAATTTTAATTGTTTTTTGCTTTCAGAATTCCTATTAAAATAAAATTAATTAATTTAAAAAGAAAACAAAATTTAAATAAAATTAATTAATTTAAAATGAAAACAAAATTTAATAATTTTTTTGTCACCATGAAAAAATCGCCCCGGAAGAGGTTAAGTTGAATCAGCTTTAAGTGGGTGATTAGTATAATGTTTGAAATTTTGCATACAAACTGGTATAAATACTGTATACGTGGCATCTCTGCACAGCTGATGCAATAAAAGCGTCAAAAAAATAAACAAAATATAAATTGTAATTTTTGAAAAAAAAACAATTGCATAAAATTAATCCGGGGAAAATAAACTATTACCTCAATCGAAAATTTAGAAAGGGTATGTACATAGATCTAATGTTCTTATATTTATGGAGTTTTACATAATTAGGTATCATTGATTTATAAATTGTCAACAGGACAAAAGAAAAGGGAGCGAGAGGCAAACTGGAGCACCAACGAACACAATTTATAAAAAAATAATAAAATAAAATATATAATATAATAATAATATAATATATAATAAAATATTTATAAAAAATTTAACACAATTCATACAACTTTTGTTTTTGGTTTGTTTTGATTTTGTAACTTTTGATAAATGACAAACAGCTGATAGAGTTAAAGTGATGTTAATTTTGTTAAAAACAACTTCAGCTTGTTTTAAGCATAAAACTGACTTTAGCGGAAATGGTAAGCTTTTTATAGTCTATAGCAGCCGTGCCCAAACGGTCGATCGCGATCGACTGTCGATCTTTCGATGGTTTTCGGTTGATCTTTCGATGGTTTTAGAAAATCTTTCAATAAAGAAATCTAAAGAAAAGTAAAAATTAAATAATTTTTAGAATTGAATGTTATTTTTTTAACGTTCACAACTGAGCTTTCATTTAAAATGAAAAGCATGACATACTATGTTTTATTTGAATTCATAATAAAAAAAAAACATTTCACTTACATACATTCGTTGCCAATGAAAATTCAGTTGAATATTGAAAATTCAGTTTCCTAAAAGAAAACATCATTTTTGTTAAAGTTTTTAAACCCAGCAATAAAATATTTGAAATAATTTGAAGTTTTAATCCTAAATGAGTGTTATTAAAAAACCGAGAACATATCACTTCCACGATGAGTGGGAATATTAATAATATCGATGCCAAAAAAAAAAAATTAAATCTAGAGCGATATTATAAATTCATTCATAAGAATTATGAAGCTGATTTCCCCCAAAATCGGAGAAGCGTAGAATTCAGTTGAATAAGCTAAAAAATCAACTTGAAGCCCAACAATCTATGTTTACCAAGCCACACATAGGGCAGCAACGGAAGCTTCTTTTCGAATAGTTTTTCTTTTAGCTCAACATAAAAAGCCTTTTAGTGTCGGTGAATTAGCGAAAAAAGCTTTTATAGAAGGTGGAGAAGTTTTATTTGCAAATTTTAAAAACAAGTCGCAAATTATGTCAGCTATTACAGATGTGCAACTTGAAGAGTTGAAGCTATGGCAATTGATTTGAATCAAAAACTGAAACAAGACATCGCCGAATGCAAATACTTTTCACTTCAGTTTGACGAATCAACGGACGTAGTTGATATTGGCCAATTATGCATTTATGTATATAAGAATGAGTTTCACTGACATGACTTCAAAGGAAGACCTTTTAACAATTCTTCCACTAAAAGGCAATACCCGTGGTGAAGACATTTATTACGAGTTTATAAAATTTGTGAAAAAGTTTCCACTACCGTTGCACAAACTTGTATGCGCAGCAACAGACGGTGCTCCCGCCATGGTGGGCCGGTTAAACGGTTTTGTTACTCTTTGTCGAAAAAATTATGATATTCCAGATTTTGTATCGTTTCATTGTACATATATACATCAGCATGCGTTGTGTGCAAAAATGTTGAACTTAATCGGGGTTATGGATATTGCTTTTAAAATAGTTAATTCAATACGTTCAAGAAGTATACAGCGACGAAATTCAGTTAGAAGAAAATGAGTCAGAATATTGTGATCTGTTGTTGCACACTGATGTCAGATGGCTGAGTCATGGGGGATTTTTGGAAAGATTTCAGGAACTATTACCAGAAGCTATACAATTTTTGGATTCAACAGGAGAAAGGTATGACCAATTGTCGAACGAAAAATGGCTTCATGTAGAGATTAGAAAAATTTCCTTTTTTTCCTTCCGGAAATCAGAATTTTGAAGAAATGTCTGTTAAAATAGCTGATTTTTTTGCCATTGACTCTTCAAAAATAAAAGATGAAATTAGAGCTTTCAATTCAGATATTTTTATAAAATCATGAGCGTCTGAAAAGAGTTACTGGTCGTTGCTACAAGAAGAAAAATATCAATGTTTAATAGACATTGCTTTGCAGTTGACCGCGTACATTGAATCTACCTACTTATGCGAATCAGCATTTTCTCATATGAAAGTAATAAAATCAAAATACCGCAGCACTCTAACAGCTGAACATTTAAAAATGTGTCTGCACTTAGCAGTTACCAATAACGTGCTATCGTTCAACCAGCTTGCTGACAACATGCAATGTCACGCATATACATCCAAATTAAAATTGCAAATATATTTTAAGTGGCTGTAATATTAATGATTAAATAAAAGTTCTTAAAAATTACATTTATTTTTAGTCGATCTTTCCTTCTGGGTTTTAGACAAAGTCGATCTTCATCAAAAAAAGTCTGGCCACGCCTGGTCTATAGTAGCTGAAAAGTAGAAATTTTAATAAATGATACTTAAAGTATACTTTTTTGATGACTATGATTATGGCCCCATGTCTTTATATATTTATGTCTTTATATATTAGGGATACAATAAACAATTTTCATTCATTCAGTAATATTTTTATTAGGACGGCCCTCACAAATCAACTTACAAAATCGACCTGTTGTTCAGAATTTGCCTTAAACGGTATATCATTTTCGTCATGCTAATGGCCCTTGACCGTAAAATGTCTAATTGGAATATTATTAAAAGAACAAAATTTCTAACATCTTAACCCTTTCATGCCCGAAGTTTTGGGCCTGAGCTGAAATTGTTTAAGGACATGTGTTTGTTAGTCATGGCCTAAATATGAAGTGATATTAAATTCAGAGTCCTACGTATTCTGGTTTTACACGTTTTTAACCAAGCTTGTTTGCAAAAAAAAAAATTTTTTTTAAAAAATTAAAAATTACGGAATTTATGAACAAAAATGTACAATGTTGCCTATAGGCAACATCGGGCATGAAAGGGTTAAGTAGTAAGAACTTCTAAACAAAATTCAGTGAGGAAATTAAAGCGCAAAGTGAAATAACTCTAGGAAACAAAATGATTCAGGATAAGAGGAATTCGTTTTTATTGAAATGAAAATAATTCCAATTTTAGAGAAGTGATGAAATTTCCAACAGTTTCATTCTTTATGCTTACTAATTGGTTCTAAATAATATGTTTAAAATCGTTCTTAAATGTGTTTTTTGTTTTTATATGTCAGGAATATAACTTTATAGTTGTAATAAAATTATTAATTAAATTTATTATAATATAATATTGTATTACAATAGAAAAAATATTTTAATGGTTTCTTTTTACCATGACAACGATTTATGTTTTTTAAGATAGGAACATTGTCAAAATTAGATATGATTTTTATAATTGTAAAGTCTAACTAGAAATATTTTCAAATTAATTTGAAACAGATGCACGAATGAATGTTTCTAAATGAAAAACATAAAATTAACATGTAATAATAAAAATTAATAAACTTACACTATTTTTTTTAACTTAACTAAAACAATTATTATATTTGCAATTAAATGCATATAATAAAAATATAAAACAAATCATACATGATATTTCGCTTTTGCAATTCTAGAAACTTAAAATGATAACGAAAGCTAAAATACTTATCTTTAAATTTAAATAAAACAAATTTTTTATTGTAATGAAAAAGCAATCCGTCACATCCCAAATGTCCGACCATCAATGACTCTGGCGCATAAATCATGAAGAATTTGACCGATGACATGAGTTATGATGACATTAAGGACCGCTGTAGTTTGCGAATTATTCGCATACACCACCGACTTTTAAAAACCCCACAAGAGAAAGCCTAACGGGGTCACATCGAACGATCTCGGTGGCCAGCCCATACTCTACCCATACTCTACACCTTTACTAAAGACCAAAATGCACTGAAATCGCTCTTGCAAAATATCAAATGTGGCTTGAGTTGTGTTAAACGAAGAGCCATCCTGTTGGTATTCAGATCATCCAATTCATGCCTAAAGAAGATGGTAATTCTAGCTTGGCCAGCGCCGTTCTCAAAGCAATACGTATCGATGATTCCATCAGACGAAACTTCACATCATACAATGACTTTTTCGAGATGCAATGCGATCTTTTGGATCTCATGTGGATAGGTATCCTAACAAATTCGATATTTTTGTTTGTTCACATACACTCTCCCATTGGGAAATAGCTTCATCGGTGAAGATGATTCTTCAATGAAATTAAGGCCATAATGTTGTTGTTTATGGTCGATAACAGTTAAAAATTCGCCAAATCTGCTAAAGGCTGAGTTCTGCCAAGTTGTTGTAAAATCATCTGCCTCGGAATATCCAGCATTCTCTTTCGGACAGCGACGATGTTTAGGCAGATCTTACATTACGTCGACGCACTAGCTGGAATTTTTCATTCACGTTGTCCAAAAAAAACACCCAATTTGATAAAATGATTTTATTATTTGTACGCATAGCTGCCTGATTTGACGATTTATCGTCATTTTGACGATTTTGAGCTCCAAAAATATCATATTGACGATTTGACGATTTATGCCCTTATTTTGACTATTTTTAGAAATTTAAAATTTATTCTTAACTTTAGTACATTAAAAGCCACTTTAAGGTATAAACACATAGACGACAGACAACTGTTTTTCTGTTGTATGCCGACTGCTTAAATTTTTTGTAAGCAGAGCGGAAAAAAACGACTGACACAATAACTGTCAAATATTTTCAATAATTTTCAAATTTGAATTTAAATATATTTTTCGGTGTTGTCACTATCAGGTTTTTTGTACGCAAAAATAAATTTACTTGTGAAAAAACCACACAAAACATTTTTCAAATGAATTCAAATACAAAATTGAATTTATAATTCTATTTTATTTATTATGAATATATGGATTGCTCAAAAAAATAGAAAATAGTTTAATTTGGGCAGCAACTACTTAGGTTGTTGTCTTGGCTTTTTCTGTTCTGCCTTCAATATAATCGTTGTCATATAACCGTATGTATTCTGAACTTGGCAGGTTTCTGTTATCTGTCGTCTGTGTTTATACCTTTAAGCTTTGTATTTACTTTGCAATTATTACTATTGAAAATTTATGTTAGTAATAACAAGGAGTAAGGTGTTATATTTTTAATTTACTTTCGAATACCTATGATGATTTTTCTGTATTTTATTCCTTTAAAAGTCAAAAAATTACAACTCCTAATTAACCTCGTAGTTGAGAATAATTTATCACTTGTCGTTGCAGACAATTTTAAAAATTCGAGTATAACTTCTAATATTACCGTCTGAAGAACAAAGGCAATCGCCTTTATTTTTGTTCGTACGACCAACACTCAGGGGATGGATGGCATTGTGTTTGGAACTATGAAAATATGTTATGGGAAGAAGGAAAGAGAGCACAGTATTTATGGATACTGGGCTTGTATATTTTTATACCATAAGTAACAGGAAAGACCTCTGCAGCAATTGAGTTCCACATACGAATAGTCCGACTAAAAAACGTACTTTTTCTGTAATGCAGCCTACGATCAACTGTCCAATCGACCACATACGGATGTCCTGGCCGAGAAAGTCGAGTGTTACGCAGGAATATATGATTTTCGGGAACAAGTTCCCTTATTTCGTTCGAAAATATCCTTTTGTAGTAGTGGTATCACAGTGAAACACAAACCACATTGCAACGATGCATCAATGATTTAATGGAGTTGGATACACTACCGTCGTTAACGAGCTACTACGGCCTCTCCTGTACACGGTCGAGAAACCTCAAAATAGACATTGAGGCATCGACCTCATAAATAGTATAAATAAATAGTGTAAATAATAAGATCAGATGATAAGATCTTAAGAATGAACTGAAGGAACTGAAAAATGTGTCGGTTGCAGCCAATATTACACTGAATTTCCATGCTCAGAATGTCAAGAGCTTCTGACTCCTTAATATTTACACCACCCATAGATTAAGATGATGCACTATTATTGTTGCGCGTATGTGTCAATAAACAACACCGGGATATATTGTTTAAACCTTAAACAATTTTCTCCTGAAAATGATGTAACATTTCTCCATTTTTGGAAAAAAATTAATAAATGAAGATGAGGGGCGCTAGCTTTTAATTTCTAACAATTTTTTTTAAATGTTTTATTTTTGAACTGAGATATGTACATACATTAATTTTAAATGTTTTAGTACAATAGATATATTTTAGGTTTTTAAAAACTTTTAATTTATTTATTTATTTTTCTGACCATTTTTTGACGATTTCAATAAATGTCTTTGACGATTTTGACTATTTTTTCTCAAATATTTGACGATTTGGTGCCTCATTTATCTGGCAGCTATGTTAGTACGTATTGCTGAATGCTGTATCTGTTAACGGTAATTTGGCAAAATAGACGCGATGAATGGCAATCTATTTCCACACTTTAGGTGAGTTTGTAATGTTAAAACACTCTTCCATATTTATTATTTCCACAAGAAATTCCAAACTGCCCACACCCAGTGCCGACATACATACATACTTATAGCATTGTAGTACCACCACCATGCTTAACCGTTTCTTGAGATAAAGCTTTACATTTCCTTTTTCTCCATACTAAACTACATCCGTCCGAGCAATATTGATATATTTCGACTCGTCTGAAGAAAACACATTATTCCAAAACTTAATTGACATGCTTTACTATGAAGGAAGAAAAATAAAAAGGTTAATCTAAAGAACTTGTCTGAAATAGTTAAGCATTGCCTCGGTAGTACAATACTGTGGATATGTGTTGTAACACCAGGTGTGGGAAGTTTGAAATTTATCGAGGAAATAATGAATAAAGGAAAGTCGTTAAACATTATAAAGAACAAACTCATCTAAAGTGCGAAAGAATTATGGATTCGTTATGGTTATTTCTTCCAAAAAGTCACTGAACCCAATCATACTGATGCTGATGTGAAGATGTGATTTGCTTACTAAAGCTCCTACAGGCTTAATCCAGTTCCACACAGTTCCGATACGACTCCAACAGAGTATTTAGGGGATCATCAAACAAAAGTCAAATGAAAAACTTGCTTAACAGTGAATGGCGGTAATATCAACAAAAAATACAAAAAAACTGGTATATTCAATTCCAAATAGGTTAAATGAAAAACTTGACCTTATGTAATATTCTACCAAATGTTAGATATAACATTTTACAACATTAAGCTTTTCATACCTTTTTGGATATACAGACCGAGATACGACGGTCAATCGTTTTGTTTTGTATAGGTTCACTAGTTTTAATGTTTGGAGGTAGGTAAAACTGGGGTATCCTAGGCAGATAGATAGGTCTTTTCATTAAGCCTCGTAAAGTATTCAGTGGATGGATTGCGTCTAGCGGGTCTTCCAACATGGACTTCTGTATTTTACAGTTGCTAACGGTCATCTTGTTGGAGATAAATTTATCAAATACATCTATCAATTCAGTTCATTTTGCCAAATCAACAACACATACATTGAGTTGTGTTAAACGAAGAGCCATCCTGTTGGTATTCAGATCATCCAATTCATACCTAAAGAAGATGGTAATTCTAGCTTGGCCAGCGCCATTCTCAAAGCAATACGTATCGATGATTCCATCAGACGAAACTTCACATCATACAATGACTTTTTCGAGATGCAATGCGATCTTTTGGATCTCATGTGGATAGGTATCCTAACAAATTCGACATTTTTGTTTGTTCACATACACTCTCCCATTGGGAAATAGCTTCATCGGTGAAGATGATTCTTCAATGAAATTAAGGCCATAATGTTGTTGTTTATGGTCGTTAACAGTTAAAAATTCGCCAAATCTGCTAAAGGCTGAGTTCTGCCAAGTTCTTGTAAAATCATCTGCCTCGGAATATCCAGCATTCTCTTTCGGACAGCGACGATGTTTAGGCAGATCTTACATTACGTCGACGCACTAGCTGGAATTTTTCATTCACGTTGTCCAAAAAAAAAACACCCAATTTGATAAAATGATTTTATTATTTGTACGCATAGCTGCCTGATTTGACGATTTATCGTCATTTTGACGATTTTGAGCTCCAAAAATATCATATTGACGATTTGACGATTTATGCCCTTATTTTGACTATTTTTAGAAATTTAAAATTTATTCTTAACTTTAGTACATTAAAAGCCACTTTAAGGTATAAACACATAGACGACAGACAACTGTTTTTCTGTTGTATGCCGACTGCTTAAATTTTTTGTAAGCAGAGCGGAAAAAAACGACTGACACAATAACTGTCAAATATTTTCAATAATTTTCAAATTTGAATTTAAATATATTTTTCGGTGTTGTCACTATCAGGTTTTTTGTACGCAAAAATAAATTTACTTGTGAAAAAACCACACAAAACATTTTTCAAATGAATTCAAATACAAAATTGAATTTATAATTCTATTTTATTTATTATGAATATATGGATTGCTCAAAAAAATAGAAAATAGTTTAATTTGGGCAGCAACTACTTAGGTTGTTGTCTTGGCTTTTTCTGTTCTGCCTTCAATATAATCGTTGTCATATAACCGTATGTATTCTGAACTTGGCAGGTTTCTGTTATCTGTCGTCTGTGTTTATACCTTTAAGCTTTGTATTTACTTTGCAATTATTACTATTGAAAATTTATGTTAGTAATAACAAGGAGTAAGGTGTTATATTTTTAATTTACTTTCGAATACCTATGATGATTTTTCTGTATTTTATTCCTTTAAAAGTCAAAAAATTACAACTCCTAATTAACCTCGTAGTTGAGAATAATTTATCACTTGTCGTTGCAGACAATTTTAAAAATTCGAGTATAACTTCTAATATTACCGTCTGAAGAACAAAGGCAATCGCCTTTATTTTTGTTCGTACGACCAACACTCAGGGGATGGATGGCATTGTGTTTGGAACTATGAAAATATGTTATGGGAAGAAGGAAAGAGAGCACAGTATTTATGGATACTGGGCTTGTATATTTTTATACCATAAGTAACAGGAAAGACCTCTGCAGCAATTGAGTTCCACATACGAATAGTCCGACTAAAAAACGTACTTTTTCTGTAATGCAGCCTACGATCAACTGTCCAATCGACCACATACGGATGTCCTGGCCGAGAAAGTCGAGTGTTACGCAGGAATATATGATTTTCGGGAACAAGTTCCCTTATTTCGTTCGAAAATATCCTTTTGTAGTAGTGGTATCACAGTGAAACACAAACCACATTGCAACGATGCATCAATGATTTAATGGAGTTGGATACACTACCGTCGTTAACGAGCTACTACGGCCTCTCCTGTACACGGTCGAGAAACCTCAAAATAGACATTGAGGCATCGACCTCATAAATAGTATAAATAAATAGTGTAAATAATAAGATCAGATGATAAGATCTTAAGAATGAACTGAAGGAACTGAAAAATGTGTCGGTTGCAGCCAATATTACACTGAATTTCCATGCTCAGAATGTCAAGAGCTTCTGACTCCTTAATATTTACACCACCCATAGATTAAGATGATGCACTATTATTTGGTGCGCGTATGTGTCAATAAACAACACCGGGATATATTGTTTAAACCTTAAACAATTTTCTCCTGAAAATGATGTAACATTTCTCCATTTTTGGAAAAAAATTAATAAATGAGGATGAGGGGCGCTAGCTTTTAATTTCTAACAATTTTTTTTAAATGTTTTATTTTTGAACTGAGATATGTACATACATTAATTTTAAATGTTTTAGTACAATAGATATATTTTAGGTTTTTAAAAACTTTTAATTTATTTATTTATTTTTCTGACCATTTTTTGACGATTTCAATAAATGTCTTTGACGATTTTGACTATTTTTTCTCAAATATTTGACGATTTGGTGCCTCATTTATCTGGCAGCTATGTTAGTACGTATTGCTGAATGCTGTATCTGTTAACGGTAATTTGGCAAAATAGACGCGATGAATGGCAATCTATTTCCACACTTTAGGTGAGTTTGTAATGTTAAAACACTCTTCCATATTTATTATTTCCACAAGAAATTCCAAACTGCCCACACCCAGTGCCGACATACATACATACTTATAGCATTGTAGTACCACCACCATGCTTAACCGTTTCTTGAGATAAAGCTTTACATTTCCTTTTTCTCCATACTAAACTACATCCGTCCGAGCAATATTGATATATTTCGACTCGTCTGAAGAAAACACATTATTCCAAAACTTAATTGACATGCTTTACTATGAAGGAAGAAAAATAAAAAGGTTAATCTAAAGAACTTGTCTGAAATAGTTAAGCATTGCCTCGGTAGTACAATACTGTGGATATGTGTTGTAACACCAGGTGTGGGAAGTTTGAAATTTATCGAGGAAATAATGAATAAAGGAAAGTCGTTAAACATTATAAAGAACAAACTCATCTAAAGTGCGAAAGAATTATGGATTCGTTATGGTTATTTCTTCCAAAAAGTCACTGAACCCAATCATACTGATGCTGATGTGAAGATGTGATTTGCTTACTAAAGCTCCTACAGGCTTAATCCAGTTCCACACAGTTCCGATACGACTCCAACAGAGTATTTAGGGGATCATCAAACAAAAGTCAAATGAAAAACTTGCTTAACAGTGAATGGCGGTAATATCAACAAAAAATACAAAAAAACTGGTATATTCAATTCCAAATAGGTTAAATGAAAAACTTGACCTTATGTAATATTCTACCAAATGTTAGATATAACATTTTACAACATTAAGCTTTTCATACCTTTTTGGATATACAGACCGAGATACGACGGTCAATCGTTTTGTTTTGTATAGGTTCACTAGTTTTAATGTTTGGAGGTAGGTAAAACTGGGGTATCCTAGGCAGATAGATAGGTCTTTTCATTAAGCCTCGTAAAGTATTCAGTGGATGGATTGCGTCTAGCGGGTCTTCCAACATGGACTTCTGTATTTTACAGTTGCTAACGGTCATCTTGTTGGAGATAAATTTATCAAATACATCTATCAATTCAGTTCATTTTGCCAAATCAACAACACATGCACATACTAAAATTGTTTTATCAAAATAAGTGTTATGTTCGGGCAACGTACCACACTCTTCACTAATACTACGATAGTCATAATCGTTCTACCGATAGGACTATTTGCAAAGCGGTGAATAAATTCGAGTCCACTGGTTCAGTAAACGATCGATCAATACACATACATACATACATAATTGGCCATTACAACCCTTCAGTCAGGATTACGGCCTGGCTTCTCACACCACTCATGTTGTGTGCGTTAATTTTATACGTGAGTGGCGGGACCTACAGTTTAACGTCGACTCCGAACGACAGAATTTTGAGAAACTTTTTCATGGCAGTTTATTTTACTCTCAGAGTTTTTGCCAGAAATCTGCTGAGAGGAAGTCGCCGAAGAAATATTTTTTTTTTTCATATTTCATTTTTGATGTCTGACCTGGGATACGAACCCGGGCTTTACGAATAGTAAGCCAACACACTACCTACTACACCACGGCGACTTCGATCGATCGATCAATACCCGTACGAAATGCCAGTTCTGGAGAAAACATCATCGTTGTCCGCAAGAGTGTACACGAGAATTCGGACAGTCGATTTCGCGGCCTTTCACAGATCACAACTTGACGAATTTTTCGTCATGACTTCGACTAAATTCAACGACTACTAAATTCAACGACTATAGACAACAATTTTTACTTGCCAAATGGGCTATGTAACTTTCGTCGAAGAAAACACCTTCAGCGATGAGGCTCACTTGAACATGAAATGGTACAAACAAAATCATTGAATTTGGGACGCACATGAGATTTAACAGCGTTCAATGTATCCCGAAAAAGTCACTGTTTGGTGCAGATTTTGGGATGGAGGTGACATCTGTCCATATTTCTTTTCGAACGACGTTGACCAGGCCATCACTGTCAACGGCCAACGCTATAGGTCGATGATTACCAATATTTTTTGGTTTGAATTTTCCTGTAATTTCAATATGATGGCACTTCTTGTAATACAGCTTATATCAACTTATATATTCAGCAGGAGCGATTTGAGGGCACGGTCATCTCATGTCGAGGTGCTATTTGGCCTCGTTAGACTTTTTCTTGTGGGGTTTTTGAAGTCAATAGTGTATGTAAATATTTTCACTGTTATCAAGGCATCTAAAGTTATAGCTTTTAAGATTTTAAAAATATCCTTTGCAAAATAAATTTTCAATCGAAAAATGTGATGTAAAACAGAGAAAAAACTGCAGATTATTTTCGATCTACCAACCGATGAGCCGATGAGTATTCAATAGTTAAGTTGTGAGCCGCCGAGACCGTACAAATTTCTGATAACGCTATAGGCGAAATGGTACATTAATATGTTTAGAATCTCAAAAATGACTTTGCAGGGCTTGACACATGGGAAAGTGTTAAACTTCTGTAACAGGATCAAGGAGATAGTCTTATTTCAGATTTATGTTTCCAAAGAAAATTGTTTATTGAAATAAAAAATAAATGAGCATATGCAGAAAGCAGCTTACATTGTTGTAACTTTTATTCAGTTTTTAAATTTAAATCACGATGTTCTACATATTTTTCTGATAAAAACCAACTCACTAGACTAGTCCTTAAATAAACAGTTTAAAAATATTTCGGTCCACTTTCTTCACATCATTATTTGATCTGTTGCAAACACATTTACATCTCACTATTAGACTAATGATATGAACAATGATGCAATTGAATGAGTGCAAAAGCCTTAGTTAAGCTACCTGCTATCGTTAGCAAACCTTTGGAATTAATTGGTACATGTCATGAATAATCATAATATTTGTAAGATTTTATTCAACGTTTCTCAACACACATGCATTTTGCAATTACATTTCTGTATCAGTAAAACTTTTTAGAGCTAATTAAGTTCATGTTGATCCGTTGTATAGAGTGTGTAATACTTTTGAACGATTTGATATTTGTTTATAGAGGAAATTGATAAGTTATTTATTTATATGTTTGTTTAAAATTATATTTATAAATTTTCTGTGTGCCCTGGAGTCTAGTGGATAGTGTGCTAGACTATTAGAGTGAGGGTCGTGGGTTCGATTTCCACAAGAGACTCTAGTCTGTGACACTACACCGAACATATGGTCAAGTTACTCCGCTCGTATATAATTAGAATATAATTTATAATTGTATTGTATTTAATAAATAAATAAATTAATTTTCTGCAAGATTTTAAAGTTTATAGATAAATAAATAAAATACATTACTATCTAACTGTAGATACTACCAACGACAAAAATCACAACTAACCTGCCCGTCCCCCATCCAAAACGGTGTATCAGTTGTGTATCAGGTATCAGGTGTATGTACATATGTACATATATATGCACAACACTTTAGCCAACCTTTATTTAGTTTTTTGTTCCTATTCAAGTTCTTTTTGCATATTTCAGTAAATGTTCCCCGAAGACAAGTTAAGAAAGCTCATACATACATAAATACATAACAGAAACATAACAACAAAGAAATTGAGATTTAATAATTCACTCTTTTTCTGTTCTGATAAAATATTTTTTTTTAAATATGAAAAAACAATTATAAATTATATAAATAAAAAAAATAAATAAATAAATAAAACGAAATGCTTGAGGCTACTAAGTATTTAAGAAGTTATTCGCATATTCATAAAAGTTATTTTCGATTTACAAAAGGTTTGTTTCATAAATCCTTTCTAAATCAAAAATAAATTTATTAAATATGTATGAGAGTCAATTAGTAAGTGAAATTAGAAAACAGAAATAGAAATTCTACTGTAAACCGGCTAAAAGCCCTACTTTAAACTGAATGATAGTATTCTGATGTGAAAAGACACACCAGTTATCCTTATAGCTTTTTTTTAAACTGAATTATATGGTATATGGATGTAGAAAGCTACATCAGGTGTCCTTTTAGGCGAGTGGGTACTGTGGTAGTATATTAAAATATTTTTGCCAGGTGGTCTATTATTTTATTGAGTGCTCTAACATTGCATCGAGCACATGGTCTTAGTTACTCTGCTTAGAATATAATTTATAACAGTATTGTATAAATAAGTACATAAATAATATGACACTTCGTTGTTAAATGTTTCCCTGTTAAGGAGTATAGGGTATAAAGTATTGTCATTAGAAGTAAATAAATCAACACCTTCTATTTGGTACAGTACAGCGTAAGATAATTCATTGATAGAGATTCAATTATCACGTTAGCTAAATATGTATGTATATAACTTTAATCGTTCTTATGTCCTTATGTGTCACGTGCTGCCCAGGAAACTTGAGACAATTCGTTGTTGTCGTACGTTGCAACACATTTGTTTACATACAATATTACGGAATAACTATAAAGTGGGTTTTATCGGACATAGCAACTTATAAACAATATCTAGTGTATTATCATCATATTTATTATCATTATTATTTTAGATTATTAATCAACAATGTCTGAACTATAAACTGTAGGTACATAGTAGAGTAAAATGATTTTATATTTTGATATATTGGATATTTCGCTTTAAAGTGCATTTAAATTTTGTTATTTGTTTGTATATATATATGTGTGTAAGTATGTATAGGATGTGTACATTCAACAAAAAATATAAAGGGAAAAACTTTACTTTTTTATACATTTGTCAAAATTAATTCATAACAAATTAGTACTTGTAAAAAACAAATAGATCTAGGCGATTTATATCTATTATTTTGGCAATACTCTAGGAATTTAGTTATGCTAGGATTAAGTTGAGTTATATGGGTAGCCCGCCATTAGTAAGTGCATTCATGGGCCATTAGACAATCGTAACACGCTAATTGAATAGACAAGAAACCTCCACATAACCATTATTGAGCACTAGCAACTTCTTTTTGGCTTTATTTGCTGATGATAGTAAGAATAAGAAGAGTGCATTCTCTTCAATAGATAAATGAATTATTTTACATAAAGTATTCAATAAATAAGTTATATAATTATCAATTATATGCATTAATTAAAAAATTCTTTTATTGATGCTGAAATAGCTAAATTTTTTAAATTTACATATATAACGAAATAAAATGTACGTATTATATGTATGTATGTACGTATTATAAATGTATGCATATTCAAAGTAATGTTTTAGATAAATTCAAACTTTAAACTAAGAATTAATTTAATTAATTTTGATGAAAATTATATTATTTTTTGTTGTTTTTAATGGAAAAAGATTTACTTTTTTTGTTGGTTTTTGTTTCATTGTGGCGTACATTTGAAATTCAAAATTACCCTCGAAAATTGTTATAAATTTGAATTTAGTGTAAAAGATATTGGAATTTGAATTTGTAACGTTTAAACGGTTTTAAGTCATACATAAATAAGAAAGAAATTAAAAGTGAAAATACAAAAACACAAACATACATCCTTGTTTAGAATGTCTGAAAAATAGGGGATACGAACCTTATTTAAAACGAACTTTGGATTATCAAGCATGGATTATAATAAATGCTGGGTGTTGAATTTCACTTGGTTATCCCAGTAATTCTGCTGTGATGGTATTGCTTTGGTCGTTTTAATCATTTGAAGGGCAAAACACGTGGTTCGTTGATCATTGCGAAGTCCATAGACGAAATTACTTTGTTTCAAAATTTTAGTTGTTAGAAGTATTTTTTTATTATTTTCTTAAAAATATAACAGTTAATTTGAATATTTTTGATTATTGTAATTATTTGCAGATGATTTCACGTCTCACAACCATAAGGACTTAAAAAATTACATCTTCATACGCATTTTTTTGCTTATTTGTTATATATATATATATATATATATATATATATATATTTGTATATATATTTATTGTATATATACATATGTATATTTTTTTTAATTTATTGTAATATATTTACAGTTTCTTTATTCTTTTTCTTATTTTCCATTTTGATTAATTTTTTGTGAACGCTTTGTATTTACTTTAATTTAATTTTTCAATTTTAATTTCATATAATTTGAATAAAATTTGTTATTTATTAATTATTTGTAATTTGATAAATTTCACCAAAAATATTGTGAACAAACAAACTCACTGACTTAATTGACTTATTTTTTTTTTGTTATTTGAGATTTTCGATTTAAGTTTCGAATTTTAATTTCCTTCTTAATTATTTTTATTTAGTAACACTTGTAATTTACATTTTTTATATGTCGTTGTCGTAATTATTATTATTATGTTTAATTTTTTTTATTTATTTATTGATTTATTTATTTTCTGTTATTGTTATTTTTATTTGTTGTTGTTGTCATTGTTGTTGGATTTTTTTTAATATTTTCTCACCTTAAGCATCATACAACACATTGTTTAAAAAGAATATCGTTATTATGGCACATGGACAGAGGCTGATCATTGATCTTTAAAATTTTTAACGCTCGTTCTTACTGCAGTCAATGGTATTTAAATCTAAAATGTTTATAAATAAAAATGTAATTTTTCGAGTTAAAGTTTTTTCTTCTGTCTCGAAAGTCGTCTGTCTGCGTGAGTAGATTTTTCTCGTTTATTTGACTGTTTGTTGGTGTTTGTTTGTTTAGTTTTCTAGGATCTCATCTTGTCTTGCTCTTGTAATTTTAATGTTTTGTTGTTGTTGATATTATTTTTGGTGTCTGGTATACTTAGTTATTGTTGGTAATATTTGCAAACCAAAATTGTTGTCGTTTCTTTTATTTTTTTCGTTTTTTTGTTTTGCTTTTAATATTATTTACACCTACAACAACAGTGACTAAAGTGATCATGATAATAATGTTTATGATGTTGCTGTGGTTATTGATAACAATAATAATAACGGTTGTTACATTTGGTGGAAGAGAACTTGTTTGTGTTTGATAAAACTAAGCGTAAGACTAAACGACTAATGGCTTGACTGGCTGGCTTAACTATCTTGACTACTCAAGTCGTTGCGGGTTAATTTGCGAATGGTTGAACATAGCAAAAGGAATGGTAACAACAATAATACCAGAAACAACAAATATAATAACGACGACAAAAGCAATAATAACAACAACAAGAACAGCATCATCATCACCAACAGCAACAACAAGAAGAAAACGAAAATCAAACAAACGAACGAACAAATAAGTAATCGCAGAGACACAGGCCTTCCTTACTTGCTGCATAGCAAAAATATGCATGCATGCGTACGCGCGTGTCTGAGCACACACGTTAAACAACGAAGGCGAGCAATGTCTCACTGAAAAACAAACAACTCTCCCAATTGAGCAAAAGCATCCACAATTGTATATTGATATGTATGTGACGTGAAGTAAATGTAAGTGCATGTGTGTGTTTATGAGAGAGAGAATATAGTAACAGCATCCAACAATCTGTCCATTCATCAACCGAACAGTGTTACGAATGTTGATATACATGGATAACAACGTGTCACATTTTCTAATTGGAAAATAATTAAAAATATCTAGATCCTGATTTTTCCAAACTATCGTCTCTTTTGTTGTAGCTAAGTTTTGTAAGAATGAATACATGGGAATTAATATTAGTGTCTGAAAAAAACCTTGTTTTTACAACAAAAAACTTGTTTTCTATGAAAGTACCAACATTTTAAAACAAAATACCGGAGTTCGGTGTCTCCGTTACTTCCTCTGTTGGTGTTTCTTTGCTAACTGGCTCGGGAGTAAATATTTCATGTTATTATTATTGAATTTATTGAAAATATTGATGATTGAAATTTGTTGAAAAAACTTGTTTTGTTAGCAAACAAATGTAATGAAAAACTTGGAAAAAAGGGAAAATTTGGCAAATGGTCTCAATAAGTAATAAGTATTGATCATTAATAATTTGACAGCCTGTTGATCTTCAAAATGTGTTTCAAATTTACTTTCAAAAGTTAATCCGTAATCATTGCAAAAAAAAATTATAATACTCCACTACTGTTCAAAAACTCAATTCAATTGTCATAAGCTAAGATACTCTAAAAGTACATGAACTGAACTTCCTCTGAGCAGATTTCTGGCAAAACGTTTGGGAGGAAATAAAATTGCCATGAAAAGTTTCTCAAAAATCTGTCGTTCGGAGTCGACTTTAAACTGTAGGTCCCGCCACTCATGTATAAAATTAACACACACAACATAAGTGGCGTGAGAAGCTGGGTCGTAATCCTGACTGAAGGGTTGTAATGACCAATTATGTAGGTATGTATGTGTGATGGCAACTATAGTTTAAACTCGATTCCGAACGATAGATTTTTAATAAACTTTTTATGGTAATTTTATTTACTCTCAGAGTTTTTGCCAAAAGACTGCTGAGAGGAATTCGGCGAAAGAAATATTTTTTCATATTTCGTTTGGAGGAGATATCTGAGCCAGAGGTTGAACCACGGGCTCTCGTCTAATTAGGAAACTCTCGTCTTATAAGAAAGGTGACACACTGTGGAGCACTCTATAATCAAACTCAAAAAAAAAAAGAAAACATAATTTCCATAATGGTTTTGAATTTTAAAAGGAAGTCTGACATCTATTACCACAGATAGTATAGCATCTAGAATGACCTACATAGCAAGGTAAGTTCCTACACCCAATTCATGCTCACATATGGTGTCGTTTCCACGCAACGGCATGGTAATGAATAATGCCTGGAGTGGATCAGAAAAAATATTTTTTAAATTAAAAAATTAAAACTTTTTGTTTGTTCAATATTAATTTGAAGATGCAATAAATAAATAGTGTATAATTAACTTGTCAGTCTTATTAATAACAAAACATTGAATACCACTTCATAGATCTTTCGCCTATTTTATAACGTATATTTCACTCTGAAATACTGAACAATAGCCTGGTAAACTGATTGACTCAAAAATCAACAGATCTACAAAAAAGAAAAAAAACAATCGTTTCCATATCTTTTCTACTGTTCAAGGCTAAATAGCAGCACTACAAAGGTAGCAAAGTCTATAATGTAAACCCTCATGGTTACTAATAAAATCTTAAATTAAACGGTACAAGTTCGTCTCTGAGAATCCAAATTTGTGCAAGTTGTAACTCAGAGTGCAATGGCCCGTAAAGTACCCTGTTAAAAGTCTGGTCTACTTACCGAAAACAAGTAACTTAGAATCCTCTTACTAAGGAAAATTTGTCACCCATATTGGTAAAAAGTTCATCATTTTGTTACACTTATAATCTTATATCCAGGAACATATACCATTATAACGGTGTTAAATATGTTCTAAGCAGTCACATTCCATTATTGAGGTGATCATGCTTTAATAACCGCTTGACTATTCGCACGCATATATGTAGATGTTTTTTTGGATAGACACACATTGGAATCGCTTTCATAAATGTGGGTTTGAAGTAAAATGTTCTCAGTGACGTCATGTTAAGTGTCCATTAATGCTATATATAAAGTCTCTGAAGACTCTCAAAAGTCTTCGAGCTATATATACTGGAACAACGTTATCCCTGACAATAGAACCTACAATCTATCTCATTTTTGCCTATAATTACTTTAGTAATTTACACTATTCTAAAATTGTTTTACAGATTTATAACTTTGCTCATTTCTATGTCCCAATGCGTTAAGTGTTATTGACTCCGTTAAACGCCCTGGGGACGATCAAATAAATTTATCAAATAATGAATATGTGTGAGTGTCGTCCGTTTAATGTTTAAAGGGAGACAAATAATTTCGGGGTGCCCTGGTAGTCCAGTGGGTAGTGTGCTAGACTATTAGCGTGAGGGTCGTTGATTCGATTCCCACCATAGACTCTAATCTGTGACACTACACCGAGCATATGGTCAAAATTACTCAGCTCGTATATAATTAAAATATAATTTGTAATTGTATTGTAATTAATAAATAAATAAATAAATAACTTCGTCCATCATTATTTGGATTTTAATTTCGTAGTGTTGCGTTGCTAAAATGTCTTCTTCGGATAATGATTTATTGCTATTGATGTCGTGAAATATTGTAATTAGTTTTTAGTTTTATATTCCATAAAGCTGGTTAAAATTGGTAATTCTCAATTAATTGTAAAATATTTGTTTTTATCTGCACATTTGGACAACAACATGTTCATTACTACAATATTAAAGCAAACCTTGTCAATCACAATTAGAGACGATCAAATAAAAAGTCATCAAATGAAAAACTCAGAATTTTTTGATTTTCATTAATCAGTGCCGACATGATGTATGTGTAGCCGAAAAAGTATGGCAGCACGTACGCATATAAGCCGTTCATGAATTTATTTGATCGTCACCAGGCACCTTTAGAATACCTTCTATTGTTTAGAATTACATGAATTCAGTCCAAAAATAAAGAAAACATTTAAAATTAAAACTTAGTACTTATGGGAAAATCCTGTTCATCCACCAACGCCTTGCAGCGTTATTTCGTATACGTTATACATACGTTGCCTTTTTCATATTCCTTATGTGTTGCTCTAGGTTATATTAATGTATCACAATACAATTCAGAAACACATTTTCAATATTTAACCCTGGACGGTTACTGTTCGTCGAATCGACGAAGCTCATTTACTTTTTATCATATAACTCTTTTATGTTTGACCAAATTTCGCTCTTTTTTTCAACAACGTTAGTTGATAATGAAAGCTTGCAGTCAGTAGACGAAAAAAAATATTTTTTTGTTCGTCGATTCAACGAAGAGTAGCCTTACTGTACAAAAATTACCATCCAGGATTAAAAAAATGGGTGGCCAGGGTACGTTTACTCACTACAAGCTTTCGTTATCAACCAACATTGTTGATAAAAAGAGCGAAATTTGGTCAAACATAAAAGAATTATATGACAAAGAGTAAATGAGCTTCATCGATTCGACGAAGAGTAACCAATTAGTGTTATAAAGTGTTCGTCGATTCAACGAAGAGTGACTTTAATGTACAAAAATGAAGAGTAACCGTCCAGAGTTAATGAAATATTTTCCTTCTTTGAAGTTAAGACAGGATTCGAATATACTATGTTAGCAAATAGGAAGCTTAAAGTTATAAAAGAATGCTCCCACTCGATAACGTTTCCTCCATCAAATTTCTGCTTGGATAGTACAAAAGATTTCCAATGCGACTAAATGTATTAATTTATACGACTTTTATATGTCGGCAGATTTACATACTTGACATGTTTGTCGTTGTTAGAAATTTAGATTTTTAAAAAAATGTATACTGAAAAAGTATATCGTCGTTATACTGTGTGGCACACTACCGCTTGGTGTTTTATGCACTTGATTTTCTGTGGGAGCGAGCATATGCATGTGTAACTTTTATTTATTTTTTATTTTTTTCTTTTGGTTTTATGTTTTCGTATTGGTTTTGATTTTGTTTTTATTGTTATTGTAATAATGTAAAACATATTACTACCGGAGAAAATGTTGAATCCACATTGTTGATTGCGGCTATAGTGCTGTGATCTGTTGTTGTTACAATGTATTCTTTTTTTGCTGTTTTCCCATTTGTTTTTGTATTGTATTGTGAATGGGTAAGTATACATCGATATTTTTATATGTGGATGTGTGTGTGAATTTGTGTGAATTGTTTAATATTTTTTCTTCCTATTCTTCTTTCTATTTTTTCCATTGTTTTTGTCGATTTGACTACAAAGTAAGTATTTGTTTGTTTGTTTGCTATTGTTGTTGTTAGTATATCAGTACTATTTTGTTATTGGTATATTGTGGGTTAACGTATTGTGTGCTCACTTTCAGCAGCAAATATCGTTGCTTGCCAAAACAATGAATGAACGAACGAAGAAACGAACAAACAAACGAAGGAATGACAGAAC
>CATQJQ010000061.1:0-28135 GCA_958299815.1 Sarcophaga carnaria | reverse complement strand
CAGCAGCAAACACCACAACACAGCGACTCGCGCACCCCGACTACCAGGAGTCACATCAGCCCACACAAACACTTTGAGCTCTCTCGCATCGCCATGTTCGCCTCCGCCTCTGAGGGTGTCTCGCTGCCTTCGCGCGGGCTCGGTGCCGCGCCGCGGCGGCTCTGGCTGCTCTGACTGCTCACACGCGCGGTGTTCACGACGGCGATGCCTAACACCTCATCGTTGCTGTTGTTGCTGTTGCGACCGCTAACCGAGACAGAGACGCTAGGGCGTGTGCTGTTGTTGCCGCTGCGACGTGCACCGGCGTTGTTGCTGTTGTTTGACGTAGGGGCATTCGAAGCCGCGGGGAAAGGCGTGCTGCTGGCACTCGCTTCCCGACCTGATGTACGCGCACCGCTGCAGGACGACTACCGGCATTGCTGCCGGGACTTCCCGCAGCGGCGGAAGGAGACGCGGACGAGGCGGCTGGTGCGCTGCTCGCGGTCGTCCGCGCCGTCACGTCGATCGCTTGCACATTCGTGGTGCCAGTCGCCGGCGTTGTCGCCGCTGGGGAGGCCGCCCCGCTCGACGGGCGGTTGTCTTCCGCGTGCGTGCGCGGGAGGTGCCGGGGCCCTGCCCCCCACACATCTTCCGCCACCACGCCCTCAGACGCTCCTGTCAGTGCCGCGAAGTCCGTCGCCCCAGCGTCCATCGCGACTCGGGCGAGACCGACGGAGGGGCTGCGCCGGTACACGTTGTTGCTCGCCCCGGGTAGAATCACCACCGACGGCTGCTGCGTCGCACGTTGACTGCCGCTCGCACTCGTCCGTCCTCGACGACTGCCGCTGCCCCCCTCCTCCTCCATCGGAACGACGCGGACGCGCATTGCCTGGTAGTTCGGATCCGGCCCGGTGCGGTAGCCGCACTGCACCAGGACAACGTTGTGGAAGTACTCGTCGAACTGCGCGAGCAGGAGCGGTTTGCGCCGCAGCACGCGCACATCGAACTCGGACTTTCCACTCTTCTGCTCGTAGTAGTCTTCCTCCGTATGCGGGAGAAACAGTTCTGTGTCGACGCAGCCGGGCGGCATCGCAGCAGGCATCATCGCCTCCTTCACACTCGACGACGTCCCGTCATTGGCCCCCGCTGCGCCAGTAGAACTTCGCGTATTGTTGCTGCCGTTGCTGCGGCGGCGACTGTTCTGCACCATCGCCGCGGCCATCGCCGTCACGGCGTCGCGCTGTTGCTGCGGGGTCGCATTGCGCAGTGCGATTGCGAGCGAGGCGATGGAGGCGGTGTTGCTCCCGGTGTTGCTCCCGGGCAGGAGGTGCTGATGGGTGTTGCTGCTGCGGTTGGCGGTGCTGCCGCCATGCGGATCTTCTCGATAGGGCTCCGCCGGTTGCACCTTGACGATCTCGGGCGGGATGGTTAAGTTCAGCATGTTACAGCAGTCCGCGACGAACTGCAAGTGGCGCTGACGGTCGAGTTTCAGCATGCGCTGCACGTGCCGCGACTCCGTGACCCGGCGACCAACGTCGCGCTGAATCGCGTCTTCCATCGCCTGCTTCGACGGTGTTTTCTTTTGCGCCTGCTGTTCGTGGACGGCGGCGGCGCCGTCTTTGCTCGGTGTAGCGTTTCCTGGACTGCCGGTGTTCTCGCTGTCCGGCCGGTCGCTCGGTTTTGAGCGGAAGGTCATGCGTAGCCACGGGTGCCGCAGTGCCTGTTCGGCGGTGAGTCGCCGCAGCGGGTCGAATTCGAGCAGCCCGGCAAGTAAGTGGCGCACGCTGTTCGGCGGATACGGCCAGTTCCCCGTCGCTGCCTCGGTGGCGGTGCTCTGGGAAGGAGGGGACACCGCGGCATCCTCGGCGAAATCAGGCGGGATCATGTCCGGCAAGTCGCTGAGGTTTACGGGCTTCGACTGCGCCGCCATCTCGCGGTACAGCTGATAGCGGGTGACGATAGGCGGCACCAACGCGGCGCTTGCTTCACGTTTCGTTGGTGTCGCCTCTGCGTCCTCCGTTTCCACCCCCTCCCCCTCCCCCTCTTCCTCCTTCTGCCGTTTGCTGTGGAGTGCCTGGAAGTACCGCAGCTGCACCGGCAGAGGGCCGGGCTTGCCAGTGATCAAGTAGTACAGCAGCAGCCCGCAGCACCACATGTCGCTCGGCTGCGCCGCCCGCTGGCCCACCTGCGCCGTCGACTCCGCAAACGACGAAGGCGGCGTCACGGCCCCGTAGAAGTACTTGCACAGCTCCGGTGAGGCGAAGAGTGGGGTGCCTTGGTCGTTGTACGTCTCGCTTACGCTTCCCAAGTCGCCCAGCTTCACCGTGCCATCCTCGAAGAGCAGCACGTTCGAGGGCTTGATGTCGTTGTGGGCGAGACCCTGGCGGTGCAGGTAGTCCACACCGGAGATGGCTTGGTACAGGATGCCTTTGAGAAGGGTGGTGGAACACATCGGATACGTGAGGTGCGGACGGTGATCGTCGTGGGGCGGCGCGTGGTCGAGCGAGTTGGGACGTGGTGGCTTGACGGTGCCCGTGGGTGGTGGCGGTACTGCTCCAACGGCTGCCGTGGTGTCTTCCAACAGCACGGCCGAGAGACGGAGCGGCGCCGAGACCAGCCGTGCTTGCGGACCGCCCTGTGGGAGCGGACTCGCCTTCGCCTGCGTCGGTGTGGCACTCACTACAGTTACCCGCGACGCGTTGCCGCTCGCCGCATTGGAGGAGCTCCGATCGTCGCTGCGCTCCTCCTCCCCGCCGTCCGCGTTGTGCAGGAAGCCATGCCGGTTTGCTGGCATTTGTCCTTGGCCGGTGCGATGGTGGCAGCGACTGCTCATGTTTGTGCTCGTGTTCTGGTAGTGGTGCTCGTTGGCGTAGCTGTCGATGGTGCGCGTGGTGGAGCTGCTGGAGCTGCCGCTGGAGTTCACGCGTGGCATCCAACGTCTTCTACCGTTGTCGTTGTTATTGTTGTTGTGGCCGTGATGGTAGTGATGTCCGTGTCGCGGGTCGCCTTCCCGGTCATCGTCGCGATCGCTCATGCTGGCATTGCTGTACTGATCGTCGTCGTGCCCCGTCGCGGGCGTGCGCGACAGCATTGCTGCTCGACTCTTCCGTGTTGTATTCGCCGCAGCTGAACGGCCGGCGGGGACTTGCGGCGCGGCGGAATGGTTCGAGTACGTCTCCGCATCCTCCACGGCACCCTCAGACGCCCTCTCGCTCAGGTCGGGTTCTTCATCGTCGAAGTACCCTTCCTCTTCCTCCTCCTCGCCTTCTTCGTCCTGCATGAAACTCAGATCATCCAAGTCTAACATGCAGGCAGAGGACGGCACCATCGGCAGTCTACCTCCGGCCAGGTAAAGCGCGGATGGCGCGTTCCCGGCCGTCGACAGTGATCGCGGTTGCTGCTGTCCCGGCAGAGGCGGCGGTGCGTGCGCGCGGACATCATCACAGCTGGTTGTTCCGCCCACGGTGGCGTCGAGATTGCCATGCGAAGCGCGGTACTGCTGTGACGACTGCTCGCGCAGCAGCTTCCATTGACGCCGCTTCCAGTCCCGCACCGCCTCACGCCACCGCGTCCGCAGTAGCTGCCGCACCAGCTGCTGGAGACTGCATATCGCGATCGGCAACACGACGTACTCCTTGCCGTAGCGGGTGAAGCTGTCCAGCGCAACGAACGATGTTCTTGCAGTGAAACCGCTGCAGGTTGCGCATCTCCCGCTCGAAGCCGCCGTGGCGGCGCTGCTCCGCTTCAGCGCTGGATTGCGGTTCACCGTGCGACTGCTGATGTGCTGCCGAAAGCCGGAGGTGCGGCGCAGCGTACCGCCGGTGTGCAGCGACGTGTTCGCCGCCGTAGAGTTCAAAGGAGAAGACGTGGCCAGAGACGGCGTGGGCCGCGTGGGCTCCTCCTCCGTATCCCCCTCCACCGTCTGACTGACAACACACGCGTTGTTGTTGTTGTCGTTGTGGTGCTTCCCGCTGCTGTTGCCGCGACTACCAAAGACCGCCGGCATATCGAATCTCGCGTAGTCGCCGTTGACGATTTTGATCGCACAACGCTGGAAGCGGCGGTTCACGTTGTCCGTGTTGATGTCGATGCAATCCCGCACGACGCCGTACGTGCCCTCCCCGAGGAGCGGGCCTAAGATGTAGTGACTCACTTTCTTAATACGCTTGCGGCGCAGATCGCGGTGCACGCCCCACAGCGTGACGGCCGTGGGGGACGAATGCCGCAACTCCGACACGAGGAGTTGGCGGGGGCGGATGGACAACGCCTTGGGACTGCCGGGGTCACCGTTGTCGTCGTACCACAGCGGTGGGTCACTCGAGCGCGACAGCGTTGCGGCCGCGGTGGCGGCGGCTCCGGCGGCGTTCGCGACACGTGCAGCTGCACTCTCCATGCTGTCTGGGAGATGACTGCTGTGCACTTCCTCCGTGGCCGCCGCGAACGCCGCCGTCGCTGCCGTGAGCGCTTCTCGATCCTGCTCACATTGCTGCTGCTTGTCCGCATCCTCGGCGGTGTCTCCCTCCTCCTGTTTCTCCGCATCCGAGGTCGTTGTCGAGGTCGCAATGCTGAAGGAAATGCTGTCCAGCGACTGTGAGCGGCGCCACTGCCCCGCCGACGATATCTGCGAGAGCAAAACGGAATTGTCGCTCGTGTTCGCCGGCATCACGGCGGCGATGGGAGGCCCTCTGGAGGGGGTTGCGTGAGGCGACTCGAGGTTTATTGTTTCATCTTCTCTCATTTCACTCGCGGCGCCTGCCCCGTCCTGTGGCGCGCCTAGGCCCCGTTTGGTGGATCCGATCTGCATCATTGTCGCGGCGCCGTCCCTGTTCTCGACGGACGCGCCGTCGGTGCTGCTGTTGGTGCTGCTCTCCTTCTTGTGAGGGAGGTCGGAGGCCCAGGTCACCGCACCGGTGCCCGCCGCCGCTAAGTTTGACGGAGCGGCTGCGGCAGGTTGGGCCGGCTGCGCGATGGCGCCGCCAGCACGCTCTTCGCGAAACGCCACATCGTCGTCTGCGTGGCGCATTGCTGTGCTCAAAATCACGTGGAGCCAGACGTAGATCGTTCGAGAGGTACCGCACGCACGTTCAAGCCCTTCTTTTTTGCTGCTGGATTCGTCACAGCCGGCACTTGTTGAAGGTGGAACAGACACACACACACACACACACTTGAAGGCTGGAATGACCACGATGCCACGTATGACGTTGCGAGCAAGAAAAAGTGGTTTAATTCAAAAAAAAAAAAATGATCGAAGCTTGTGCGAAGAGAGGCTCGAGAGACGCAAAGCGCAGCAATGGACTTGGTGTGGCTACTTGACACCGTCGCTGCGACGCTTTCTTCTTCTTTCTTTTCTTTTTCTCTTCAAATCAGGCACCCCGATAACAACAACGACAACAACAACAAAAGGGGTAGAACAGGTTCAGCGGCTAACCTCTCTACTTGCTGTCATAACTCTCACGCCGTTCTGATACGCAGCGTGCAACTCGGTGTGAGAGACACACACGCACACGCGAAAAGCAGGCGACGAATGGAAGATACAATGAGACGGCGATACAAGCAACTTCAGTCGGGAAAGAAACCACAAAACTAGTGCGGGGGGCAACAAGAGGTTTCCCGGGGATTTCTTTGCCTCTTTTTTTTTTTTTTTTTTTTTTTGAACTTAGAAGAGAAGAAGAGAAGAAAAGAAGAGCAAAGGTGATGCTGCTGCTGCTGCTGATGATGATGGAGCTACGTATTTAGGAAAGACCGTATCGACATGGAGAACAGCTTTCTCTCTCTCACTCTCTCTCTTGTAATTTTTCCGGGTGTTAGGTTAGAAACGGAGCAAAGATACGAAAGAAAAGAGAAGAAAGACGAGGAGATAAATAGAACGAAAGAAAAAGAAAAGTCTACTCCCCTACCCAATAGCAACAGGAGATGGCGTAGAGAGGACGTGCGACGACGGCGGTAAGGAAGGGAGCGGCGTGATGCGTCAACGAAGCCGTTTGCGCAGGTGTACAACGTGCTCGAGGTGCACTCAAGAAAGGTGTGCCAACTCAAGTGTATCGCTGCCTGTTTTCCGTGTATGCATACACGAATATATATGTGGCGAAGGATCAAAGCGTCCTTGCAATGGAGCGAGAGGAGAGAGCAACAGCGCAAAGCAACGGAGAAGAAGATCAAAATGCGACGCGACTGAAAGACAGCGGAGCGACAGAGAGAGAGAGAGAGAAGGGGAGGGCTGACGGCCGTAGAACGAAGAGAGAGATGCGGTGGGCGGTACAATTGCAACACACGGCACGGGGAGACGTTAGCAGCGACACTTTTCCACACGACGTCGCACACACGTAGCGAAAGGAGATGATGTGTTTTAGACGAAAGAAATATATGAGATAATAATAGAAAAATTGCAACTCGGAATTCAAGAGAGAAGCACAGCAAAGAAAGAGGTATCAAAGAAGAAGCGGATGCCACTACGTTACTGGGCAAGTGTGCCGCGTACGCGTGGGAGCAAAGCGCTTCGGATCTCGTCACGGGGGTGTGCGATGGATGCTTGTCTGTGTATTCTTTTTTTTTTTTTTTTTCCGCGCTGTTCGCTCGTTTTCATTCCTCTTCTTTCTTTCTTTCTTTCTTTCTTTCTTTCTTTTTTTGTTTGTTTTTTTAGTGTTTGCTCTGTTCTCAGCTTCACGGTGAGAAAGGAAGCGGGTGCTGCGGCGCCGGGGGGTATAGTGGTAGCTTGTGCAACGCACGGGAGCCCCAAAAGAAAGAAAAGAAGACGAGAGAGGGAGGAGTGCGCAGCTCGTTGTTTCCGCCGCGCGTGCTTTCGAGCACCACGCGCGAAACGCGTGTGAGACATACGCAGGGGAGAGGGGCCCTCTCCTGGAGAAACGGCGATGCGTAGACGTGCCTCGGCCGGGCACTTGCCCCGTCCACACGCCAGCGCGTTTTGTTCACCACCTTTTTTTTCTTTTTGTCTGCACTTGACGCCGTCGTCTGTGCTCCTCTCTTTCTTTAGTTCGAAGGCATTCTCAGCGGCGAGTCGTAATCACAAGCAAGTAATATTGTAGCACACTTGAATAACAGGAGTTGACACAACAGCAACCAACACAGATACACACACACACACACACACACACACACACACACACACACACACACACACACACACAAGTATGTGGCGGAGACATCACGAGTGCATGATGATGCGGTTGCACTCCCGCGTAAACTCCTGCACCGAGACGCGGCCACGCAGGCGAATAAACTGCGCCAGCAGCGGGAACTGCTCCGGCGCGATGAGCACGTACTTACCGCGGTCATCGAATACGCCATCCATCTTGGCCTCGCGGCTGAGCTGCTCAATCGTGCTCACCAGCTCCTCCACCGACACTTTCAAATCACGCGCCGCCGTCTGTAGGACAATGATGTGCACTTCTTCCTTTTCTTCTACCCTCTCCGCCGTGGCTGTCTCCACAACCGCACCATCCGCGGAGCAGCCGACGCTCGACGCCGCGGTATCACGGCTCGTCTGTGTGGTACGCTGCGCCTGTGCCCGAACCTTCTCCGCGCGGTCCAGCAAGAACGTTTGCATCTTGTGTTGTCTCGCGCGTGCCTCGTCACCCAACTCACCGCGCGCCTCCACGCCAATCTGCCCAACCCATTTCGCGTACTCCGCGTCGTCGGCCCTCCTCTTTTCGTCGCGCAGCTCCTGAAGCGCGGCCTCCTCCGCTGCCTGCCGCTCTTCTTCCAGCATCGCCGCCTTCAGATCGCCCATCTCTGCCGCGTCGGCGCGTTGCCGCTGCGCGTCTAATGCGGCCTCCTGCGCCTGGCGTCGCTCCTCTCGCTCCCGCTCTTTCATTCGTTTCTTGCGCTGCAGGCGAGTCAGCCGGACGCCGTTCTCATCGTACTCGTCTTCCTCCTCCGGCACGCCCGGCTCGTCTTCGTCAGGTAGGTGGTGTCCGCGCGGCTGGCGACGCCGCAAATTGTTGCCGGCTCTGCCCGCCGCTCCACGCACAACGCGATGCTGCGCGTGGCCACCCTCCGCACCGGCAGCACCGTCGACCAGCGAGTCTTCCTCTTCAGACTCCAGACCGTTGCTGCTTTCTTCTCCGTCGTATTTGTCTTGTCGCGCTGCACGCGTCGGCTTCGACTTTGCAGAGGTGCTCGGCCGTGTCGCGCTGCTCTTTGCTTTCCCGGGTCCAGCGGTCTCGCCCGTCCACTCCTCTAGATGCCGACGCTGCAGCCACTTCCAGAGAAGCGCGCCGCCCACGAGCAGAAGGACAAGCGTAAAGAAAAACGACAAGGCGGGCATGATGCTTTCTTCTACCTGCTGTCTGTGTCGATTGAATCGTGGTGAGGTGTGAGGAAGCTGTACGTGCAGGGCCGAAGGTACGGAGAAGAAGAGACATGGCTGAGTTCGATGATGAAAGCCGAAGAGAGCGTCAGAGAGTGTCCCGGCGCACACCAACCCACCCAGACACACACACACACACACACGCACATACATGGAGTTGAAAACGTGCCTCGACACGAGAACTGCGGCGGCGAGTTTCAGATCGCCCGTACAAACATCGACATGTTACTTAAGCTTCTTATTTTTCAGTGGCCAGATGCGGTGCGACACGTCGTCGCTGGTGGATGCATCGCTTTCTTTTTTTCCCCACCACATGCGTGCCGGCGCGCCGGTGAAGATCATCCTAGCAAGACGTGGGAACGCAGCTTTATGTGCGACTTTGTATCACACACGCGTATTCGCCTACCCCCACCCCCTCTCCTTTCCCTCTCCTCTTACCGCCCCCTCCTCCTCTCTTCACGTCCCTTTCGTGCTCTGTTCATAAGACAACACGTTCCATGAGCCGCCGTGCACGCGTGTGGCACCCGGCGCGGCTGTCGGGTTCTCCTTGCGATGCGGGCGATCGAAAAAGCGGCCCCGCTGCTCCCGCGTGTGGACAGCGTAGAACGGGTCGCGTGAGAGGCGCCGGCGCACCGCTGTCGCGCTCCCCGAGAGCCAGAGGGAGGGCTGCACCAGCAGCGCGGCGGCGGTGGTGACTTCGGGCAAGTAGGTGAGTCGAGGAGAGTCCAAAGCACGCAGGAGCGCCGCGGCGAGGGCGGCACTTGGGAGCACCAGCAGCGGGTTCGGGAACGTCTCGGCTAACAGCACGTCGGTCAACCCGCAAAAATGGTGCTGCGCGTGCACTTCGAGGTGTTCAAGCGACAATGACGTTTGTTGCGCGACGCGGGCGGCTAGATTGAGAAGCCCGCCGTTGTGGCTCGTGCCCGCAATCATGCCGCCCAGCTCTGCTTTCCGCCGTACCCACGCCGGCAGTGTTGGTGCGATCATGTCGGTCAAGAGCGCGCGCAACTGCGCGAACTCGGCGGCCAGGAGCGGGTTCGGACTCGACGTGTGCAGGCCGTAGGCGGCGGCGGGGCGGCATTGCACGCTTGTAACGCAGTAGCGGTGTGCGGCGGCGACGTCGACCGGGAGACGATACTCGACCAGTTGCAAGCTGACGTCGCTGCTCTTGACGGGGAGCACGGATGATGATGTGCTCCCAACGCCATCGTGCCATGCCTCTCTGTGCGATGCAGCGGCGTGCCCAGCCACGTGCGACGAGCCTCTCTTTTTCTCCCCGAACGCAATTGCGGTGAGTCGTGCCACTGCCGCCGCATTCCCTGCCGCCTCCTCGAAAAGGTCCATTGCGTCTTCGTGCGCGGTCGTCTGGAGGCCGAGCAGACGCACACCGCGCTGTGGATCCTCGCTGACGACGAGAAGGCGCTGCGGTGCCACGCACTGGCTGACGGCGGCGTGCGCGAGGAACGCTAGCACGTCCACCGATGCCTGTAGATCAGCTGGCGATGCCGAAGAGGCGGAGGGCGGCGCGGTGGACGCGGCGGCGGACGTAGGTGAGGCTGTGCGGCCGTGCCATTTCGTAGAGCTCTTTTGACGCAGCAGCGCCTTCAACGTATTTTCCTTCGTAACCCGTTTCCCGCTTCTCGTACTCTCACTCCCAGAAGCATGATCGAGACGCTCCGCTTCCGCGCGTGGCAGTGTCTGAGACCTCCACGATGCCGACGCTTCGTGTGCACGCGTTTGATTCCGGGTGGCGGTGGCTTCGGTGCCAGCCTGCTCAGCAGCAGTGGGCGATAGCGCACGCATCCGTACCGAAGGCGGCCACTGCACCGCGAAGTCGCGGCCCAGCACACACACCTGCACGTGAAACTCCTTCGTGAGCTTCTGCGCCAGCCAGGTTGCATTGTCCGCCTGACACAGCGGCCACGACAGCACCGCCGCCCGCTCAGACAACCCTTCGTACGCGTTTCGCCGCATCGCCCCGTGCAAGACGCGCATTTTGTTCGTGATGTCATCGATCGTGCGCTCGCTCAGCGTGAAGGTTGCCGGCGAGACGATCTGGCGGTCCCGGTCGTGGGAGGCAGCGTCTCCGTCTTCTTGGGCGGATTGCTGTCGCGGTTGCACCGTCTCGAGGTAGAGCGGCAGCTGCGTGCTGTACATCAGCTTTTGCAGCGCGCCGGCGGCGGCGTCGACGCGGCCGATGCAGAGAGATATCGCACCGCCGGTGCCGATGTCGATGGCGGCGCGGACAGGGAAGGGCTTGATATGCTGACTCTGAAAGAGGCCGCGGTGCTGTTGATGCTCATACCCTTGATGTTGTTGTTGATGCTGCTCCTCTTTCCGCAGCGTCACACAATCGTGTGGGGTGTCTGGCGCCAGCGGTTCACGCGACGACGCTGCCGATAAGGAAGAAGACGAAAGCGCCGATGCTGCGGGTGACGATGTTTTGGTCCTCCAACGCTCTTGTCTTTGGGACTTGTGAGGATCGCCAGCTGTGCGGCGGGCAGAGGGTTCCCTCGCCGATGTTGGAGAGCTGTTGCTCACGTTGGTGTGCGAAGAAAAAGATCGCTGTGCTGTGGCAGACGCGAAGAAGGAGGGTGAAGCTAGACGTCGCTGCAAGACGGATCTGTAAACGCGGCAGTGCCGCACGACGCACAACCGCGCTAGAGGGAGCGGCCGCAGCGACGCGACAGCGGCAGGCCAGCAAAGGCGAGCCAGCGTACCACGTGGCATGAAAGTGTCGCACAACACGAGGACGGCGGACCTCGCAGAGTGCTGTGATGCTGTTTATTTGTTTATTATTATTTATTTATTTTTTTTGGGGGTGGAGGGAGGTGTTTGTGTGTGCCAGTCAAGTGTTTGAGGGTCGAGAGCAAAGACAGGAATACCGGAAAAGAACTGAAATGAAGTGAAGTGATGCCGTAGTCTCGGAGAAGGGAAACGACGTACACGAAAGGGATGCAGCCACCATGGTTTGCCCAAGCACGATGCTACAGCTGCCGGCATCTGTGTGCATTGGAACGGCGTACACGCCGCTGATCCTCTGCTTTTTTTTTATATTTTACTTTTTTTTTCTCTCCTCGCCACACACGTCGCCGACCGCGCGTGCTGCGGGCTCGCCTTCTCGATCGTGAATTCGGGTTCTTGCTTTGCGCAGCACATCGTCGTCCGTGAGACGGCCACCACAACCAAAAGACAACAGATTACAGCCGTCCATGCCTCACCGGCGACGGAAACGAGAGCAGCGTGCTGGTTGAAAACAACAGAACAGTAAAAGTAAAAGTAAAAGCGTAGTACATGTACATTGGAACGCACGCAAACCACCCCCTATTGCTCGCGCGTCTACAGAGTCGTATTTTACATTCGCACATCACAACAAGGACTAGAGAGAAAAAAGCAGTGGGCGAGTTTACCTTGTCAGCGAGAACCCGCCGCCGACGAACTGACGTTGGTGCGGTGGCTTCTGCAGTGGGAAGTTCGGCTGCGGCGGCCCGGCCGTCAGTGTGACGCTCGCGTGACCAGCGGTGGCAGCGTGTGCGGCGCTACTCGTGGGATGCTCGTTCGTGCTGCTTCGTGGCATGCCACGGCGTGATGGCGCTGTCGCTTCGTGTGGCGACGCTCGTACAGGCGCCACGCTTGAGAATCGTCCGTTTTCGCCCACAGCTGCCACCGCCGTCTGCCGTGGCTCTTCAGGGATGGCATTCGAATCATTTAGCGGGGCTGAACCACCGGTCAGCGTCAGCAACCCTCCGCCACTGTTAGCATCGGCAGCGGCGGTGCCGCTAGAAGTGCTTCGACCAGTCCCTGCAAAGTGCCGTCGAGATGACAGCGACGACGCATTTCCACGGCTCACTCCGCAGGTCTGCGCACGGACGCGCTCCTCCTGCTGCCAGGCGTCCTGCTTCGCCTTCTCTTGGAAGTACCGCTGCTTTGAGTACTGCAGTTGCTGCTGCAGCTGCTCCACCTGGCCCTCCAACAGCTCCGCCTCGCCCTCCGCCGTGGCGAGGGACTTCGTCATGTCCAGCAGCTGCGCGCGGCGCTGGTTCATGTTCTCGGCACACAGCGTCAGTTCCTCTGCCGCTTCCGGGCCGGGCAGGCGGGCCAGCTGCTGACGCAGCCGCACGTACTCCGCCTCCGCCGCGGCCACCTGCGCCACCTTGGCGTGCAGTTCATCACGCTTCTTCAGCAGCTTCACCCGTAACAACTGCACCTTTGCCATGCCGTCTAATATCTCCGGCGCTTTGCCTTCCAGGCTGCGCCACACGTGCAAGTTGTGCTTCGTCCCAAGCGCATCGGCCAACGCCCGCACCTGCGAGCGCGACTGCGCCAGCAACGTCTCTTGCCCGCGCTCCTTCTTGCGCAGGCGCTCCAAGTAGCGGAGACGCACCAGACTCAGCCGGCAGCGCAACCGCTGCTCCGTGAGCGCGTCCCGTGCGGTGAGCAACTGCTGCATAGCGTGGTCGTACCGGTGCTCCCCCAGCGCGCGTCCCGCGTCCACCAGCTGCAGTTTCTCACGCACCAGCGTGAGCTCTTCCGAGCGTGAGAGCAACTGGGCCGCCAGCGTGTTACGCTCCCGCGTCATGACGGTTAGTCGGGCCTGCTGCTGCTGGGCCTCGTCGTCGCAGCTGGCAATGACGTGGCGCAGCTGCATCGCCTCCGTCAGCAGCGCCTCTACGCGACCTTCTGCGTGCTGCCGGTCCTCGCGCAGGAAGCGCAACCGCTGCTCCGTATGTGTTACGTCCTTGTTCACTTGCCGAGCCAGCCCGTGCAGCTGACACAGCTCCGCCTCCTGCTGTACGAGGTCCGTCTTGATCCCTTCCAGCTCATCCTGCTTGCCGCCGTGGCGCTGTTGCAGTTGACGAAGCTCTTCTTCCGTTTCTCGTAGGAGTTTCTCGGCTTTGTGCCGGTCTACCGTGACGGTGTTCAGCAGATCGTGCTGCGCCTTCAGCTTCCGCTGGTGCAAGGCGATGTCCTCCTCCATCGCCTTCGCCTCACTGCGACGCACGCGGATGGCGTCCAGGGTGCGGTGGTAACTCAACACTGCCTGCTGTGCCGCCTTCGTATCCTTCTCCCGGTGCTGCTCCGCGTAGTAGATCGCCTTGCGCATGCCCTCGTTCTGCGAGCGCAGCTGCTCCACTTGCTGCTCCAAGCGACGACGCTTGCCCGCCTCCATGACGCGCTGCCCTTCCATCTGCGCCAGCGCGTCTGCCTGCTGCGTGTTCGCCGCCACTGTCTGCGACTTGCGGTGCATCGCCTTCCGCACCTCTTCCTCCAGCGCTTTCTGCTCCTTTTCTTCGTGCACCAGCGCCGTCACGGCGGCGTCGACGGCGGCACTTCTTTCCTGCACCGAGGCGGCCATCGCGGCCCGTTCTTCCACCAAACTTGCGAGCTCCTGCTGCTGCGTGCGCGCTGATTTTTCCGACCGCGTGAGGCGCTTCTGCTGCTGTGTTAGCTCCTCCTGCTGTTCGCGCAGCAGCGCCTGCCGTTGCGGGACCTCATTCGAGAGCAGCGTGTTCTCCCGCTCCGCCGCGGCCAGGCGTGCCGCCTCCGCTGTAAACTTGTCTTGTTTCTCCTGAACCTGCCGTGTCAGCGCTTGCACTTCCTGGACAAGCAGCTCGGCTTCCTTAGCCGACTTCTTCTCGTCTCGCATCACGGAGTCCACCTGCGTGTTATGCTCCTCCAGCTGCCGGGCACACTGCTCCGTCGAGGCACGATACTGACGCACACTCGCCTCTTTCGCGGCCCTCTCCCGCTGCTCCGCCTCCAAGTTCGTCAGAAGTTGCTGGAAGGACTTTCGCTGGGCTTCCAGCTCGGCCGTGGCGCTTTCCAACGCCGCGTCTGCTTCCCTCATCTGCGCGGTGGCCTGCTTGTGCTCCGCCTCAGTACGGTGCAGCGTCGCACGTGTCAAAATCGCCTCGTCCTCTCGCTCCTTCCGCAGCGCCAACAAATCCCGCAGATACGCCTCCTGACCCACGGACAAGCCCGCCGTCTTCTCCACCAAGTGGTCCAACTCCGTCACCTGCTGCCGCAGCGTGTTCACCAGCTCGCGACTGCGCTGCTCCTGCTCGTGGGCTTGATCCGCCTTCGCCCAGGCCGCCTCAATCGCACCTCGCAACACTCGAATCGCTTCCTCATCCTCCTGCGACAGCTGCATGGCGGTCTGGATTTTCTGCTGGTGCGTATCCAGCTCCTCGCGCAGCTCCTGGGCCTGCCGCAAAAGGCGCTGCTCGCCATCGTGGCTGCTCAGCAGGAGGCGGTGCAGCTTCTCGTACTCCGTGCGGAAAGGCTCCAGCTGCGGCTCCGCGGTCAAGGCACGGAGCACCTCCACGTACCGTTGCTCGATCGCCTCGAGCGCGACGGCGGAGAGGCTGCCGTGCGGCTCTGACGATGCTGCTGCTGTCGCTGCATTTGCCGGTGCGTTGGAAGGAAGAGACGGGCTCGCGGCACCGCCACCACCAGCCGTGTTCGACTGGATGCCGTGGTGCGGGGAGGAGAGGGAAGGGGACGGCGGGGACGCGATAGCAGTGGTGCCGGACGCCGCACCACCGCCGCTGTCTGGTGCGAGCGCGACGGCGGTGGCGGGTGCGGTGTTGTGGCCCACGGCACGCGTCGGGCTGCCGGCGTGCAAGTAGGCAGGCGTGGCACTCATGGCACCTGCGCGGGTGCGTGTGCGTGTGTGTGTGTGTGTGCGTGTGTGTGTGTGTGTGTGTGTGTGTGAAGATAAAGAACTGCTATGTGCCCGCCGGACCTTCCCAATCTGTCGACTTGCGGTCATGACCATGGGGAAACGAAAGAATGGGCGGTGACGGACCGCGAGACACCGTGAGATAGGGGAAGCAGAGACACGCGATTGCAGAGAGATGCCGTTTCGTGACACGGAGAGAGAGGTAGAGAGAGACGCCGGTGGCCGTGGTGGCCCGCAACTACTGGCAGAGATGCGGCACACCCACCTACCCACACACGCCTGATACTACTAATAGTACTCATGTATGGGAAGAGCACGTACCACGCAAAATGTCGCCATCTCGCCCACGGGAGCGTACCATCGAGGCCATAGAGACGAGCTTCTCTTCCGTTCACGAGCATCTGTGCAACCATCACGCGCCATGAGCGTGTGTGCGGCACACGTCAGCAGTAGCCGACTTTTCTTTTGTTAAAAAAAACCCATCTTCATCTGTTATGTTGGTTGAATGCATTTTCGAGAGGAAAAACAAACAAAAACGAACGCGGGCTTTTCAAGCTCGAAGGCTTCCATCACGTACGTACCGCGTGAGACAGGAGAAAAGAAACAAAAGAGAGAGGAAAGGCGCGTGTGGAGTGCGACAGACGCTTCCCGATCATCTCTCTTCTTTGGTTGTTTGTTTGTTTGGTTGCTTGGTTGGTTGGTTGGTTGCCGTGTGACGGTGCGTCCACCATGGAGAGGAGGAAAGAGAGCGAGAGGGCGAGCGACATTAATCCGAGAAGAAGAAGGAAAGAGAGGACGCGATACAAGCTGAAAAAGAAAAAAGGGGGAAAAAAAAAGCAACGGATCCATCTGTTTGGATGTACATCGGTGTAGCGCGAGCCAGATGATGACGATGACGACGATGATGGTGGAAGGCGCCGTACACAAAACAAGCAAACAAAAATCAGAAGCATCTGCAACCCAAAGAACAAAGTTTGACACGCGGAGGAATGAGTGCGTGCACTGGAGGTGATGGTCATCGCGGGCTTAAAAAAGAAGAGAAGAGAGTGGAAAGAAGACAGGGAGAAACCAAAAAAAAGGAAAAACGAATGCTGATTTACAGAGCCGAACGCACGCACGCACACACACAATCAGATGGTCCGAGAAGATGAAAAGAAGACGAAGGATTCACAGCACACACGCACGCACGCACACACACACAAAAGCAAGACGAGAGGTGAAATGGAATATAAAAACAAAACAAGGGAGGTATGAAGAGAGTTCGGTGAGTTGTTTAGTGTCCTTTGCACACCAACTCTCGTATTCTATTTGCTTGTGTATCGGTCGCTTCCACCGCAAGCCCCCACCTCCTGTCCGCGGACGCTCTCTTCGAGCGCTGGCACACTTGCCCGCGCGACACGGGCTAGCGGTTCAGCGAATCGAAGTCGCATTGGTTGGCTTACCCCACATGCCACACGTGCCGGCGGCGGCACGCGGCACGGTTGGTATCTATTTCGAAACCAGAACAAAAGGGAAGAGAAGTAGAACAAAACAAAACAAAAAACACGCACTGAGGTAGGGGGATGTCATGTATGCAGAGAATAAGGGGAAGCGGAGTCGCGCGGAGGCGACGCGTGCCACCTAAGAAAAGAAAGGAGCGAAAAGACAGCAGAACGGCGGCGAACACGACGCAGGAATACATGGGCCACGTTACAGTATTTGAAACAGAAATCAAGAAGGCAAAGCGCGGCACAGACTGTGGCGGGGAGGGGGGGGGGGGGAGAACAATACATATGACTTGACGTGCCTAAAAGAAGAAGAGAGCATTACGCACGGTGCGCACGTCGCGACGTTTTTGTTTTTTCGACAGACGCACATCTAGCATGATAAAGCACCGGTGCCTGAACGCCCAAACCACCACAACAGAAGCGGATATGTGAAGAGCGGTAGTGAACGCATGACACACGCGCAGGCCAGAAGAAACAGAGTTTTAAAAAAAGAAAGAAAAAGATTTCTTTTCTTACGGCTTTGTGGCTGTCTGCAAGCGGTGGTGCCGCAGCGGGTCCGACATGACTGGCACGGCCGACGACGCGTCCCACAACGAATTCAACGGGGCCAGCTACTGCGGGAGTGGGTGTGGCAGGCGTCGATAGTGCTGCTGTGGCAAGACGTCGAATCCGTCTTCCCCTTTCGCGTGGCTCTCCCTCTCTTCACCAGCTTCTGCCAGCGAGGCGCTACGTCGCTCGTACGCGCGCCTCTCGCGTACACCGCAGCCGCTACTCAGACGGAAAAAAAAGCAGTATCGCGACCGCTTTGGATGGCAGCGAGTGCAGCGGCGAGGACGAGAAGGACGCCGTGTGGAGCGGGGGGCACACGGCCACGCATCCGGCAGCTAAGTCGCCTCTAAGCCTTCTTCCAAAAGGCGTCGCCTGTCGTACGAGTAGCTTCGGTTCTGTCCCGCCACGGCCGCCCGCAGCCCGCGGCGGCACGACGCCAAGGAAGAGCGAGGCGCTTCTCCCCGGTGCTCGCACCTGCCGGCTGTTGGGGCTGTCATTGCAGGCAAACAGATTCTCTTCCCCTCACTCATCCTCCTCCGCTGATACTGCGTGTCGTTGCCGCGGGTGGCCGCTGAAGAGGAGGGGGAGGAGGAGACGGAGGTGGACATCCTCAACACTCGCCGTGCTGCCGAGGCCACAGTTGTGTTGTGAAGGATGGTGCTGCTGTTGTTCGCGGCGGCGGTGGTGACAGCATAGGCGGACGAGGGCGGCGATGGAGGCACCGACATCGTGCTCTCTGGAGGGTTGCTGCTGTTGCTGGTGTTGTTCGTGATGGCGCAGGGCACCAAGATTGACGTCAGCCACACCGCGTCCGGCGGCGTAAATCGGTGCCGGCATGACTGTGGCGGTGGAGCGCGTGCGTAGCCGGCGAAGGGCGAGAGAAGGCAATACGAGACCGACAGTTGAAGCGACAGGGATAAGGGTGAAAGGGACGACCCGAGTCTCTGGGGTTTGCTGTTGTGCAACGATCGTGCCACGCTGCGTGCTGGTCATCATCACCGGCTTCGTACCGGTGCAGCTCTGCGCAAAGACTGTCGTCGCCGCCGTGTTGCTGGAAGGATGACGTTGTTTGCCTAAGCTCTCGGGCGGTGGTGCCGCCAAAGTCGGCGATCGTGTGGTGGCACTTGTGACTTCTTTGGCGCTGCACAGCTCCAGCAGCGGCGGGTCGTGTGCACGTGTTACGTTCGTGCGCTCCTGCGAAAACGAACATTGCGCGCGAGGAGTAAAAAAGTCGTTGCTGCTGCCGCCGCGGCCGTGTTGAGGAAGATGGCTGCCAAGGCGGCGGAGTTCACCGAGCTCGGAGAGACCAGCCGCGGAGATGTCAGACGCGGGGTCGACTTCTTCGCCATCGGCAATGTTATCGGCTTCTGCTGCTCGCCGTCTTTCCCATTCTGCAGCTCCTGCGGGTTTGTATTCGTGTCAGAGCCGACCGTCAGGTTTTGGTGGTTGCGGGTGCTGTCTCGTAGCGCTTCATAGAGACGACGGCACGACACCGTAAGTGCTTCGCACCTCCCTCCCTCCCTCCTCATCTTCTACCGCGGACGTTTTCCCGTGGATGTCCGGCGGCGGATAGTCCGCCTGCTCTATCGCTGGTCTCGCCTCTTCCCCCTCTACCTCGCCTCCTCAGCCCTCTGCCTATCTATTCTTGCTTGCGTGAACGCGTAGAGTCGCTCCAACCTGTCCGCCGCGTCGCCCGCCGTCGTGCCTCCGTGACTGTTGCTGTGATGCTGGTTCGGCGCCGCTAAACGATTCTTCTGCCATCGCTCATCCCGGCAGAGGCAATTGGTTTGCCGTAGAGGGGAGGGGGGCAACGCGGCGTAGGGCAGACGCACACTCGCCGTCACGGTGGGCGGGTTTGCCTCGCGGCCGGGCAGCCGTCGTCGTCGGCGGGAGGTGGGGGAGGCCTACGATAAGAGCGGGGAAATGCTGGACGTTGCGGCGGCAGTGGCGGCACCAGCGAATGGGAACGTAGCGGAGAAGGAGAGGACGGCGGGCTGCCATCACCCGCCGCTGCGGTTACCGTGGCACTTTCACCGATAGCACGGCGCTGTTCCGCCTTCGAGGGGCCTCCTTTTTCTGTCGCAACCGCGGCGGTGCTGCCGTCTTCGCTCGTGTTCTTCGCCGCCGCCTCCTCCACAGCAGTCGCCGCAGCCTCGCTTTTCTTCGCAGCACCGCCCCACTCCTCCGCATGGCCGTGCACCGAACCTTTCAACGCCTTTGGCGTACACTTGCGTGCCTTTCCGGTGCCTTCTTGTGGCTGCACGTCCACCGTAGCCTCCGGCTCTCGACGGCGCGACGTGGTCACGTGCTCCGACATCACCGGCTGCAAGCTGGATGTGAGGCTCGCACAGTCCCCCTCCTCCGCGCTACTCTTTCTCGTCCCTGTTGATGTACCACGCGCTGCCCTCTTGTCCTCCTCGGTGCTATCACCGCTCTCCAAGTCTTTGCATGCTGTCGCCACCGCCGTGAGACCGGCGATCGCCGGCAGAAGCGGAGAGGCCAACGCCTCCGTGGTACACTGCCGCAGCGCGTTTGGTGGGAGTAGCTGCTGCTGCTGCGAGAGCGACGACGATGATGAACGCTGTGCATGTAACGGTGGCAGCGCGGGTGTTGCGGAGACGCTGGCGAGCGAGAGTGCACTGCCGTCTACCAGCGCCGTGGTGGAGAGAAACGTGGCGGTGTTCGCGGCACCTGGTGTGGACGCGGTGGTGATCGCAGAAGTGGCGTTCGTGTAGAGAGACACGTTTAGGTTGGATGGGGTGGGGCTGCCGTGACGGCTCGAGAGACTCGATCGGGCGGACTGGCTCACAGCTGCAGCCGTCGCTGCGGTGGGGGAGCCGTCGTCAGTTTTCTTCATGGAAGCTGCCTTCTCCGCGTCTTCCCCGCCTTTCATCGCCGGTGCGTTCGCTAGCGACGATCCTCCGTCCTCCTCTTCTGCTGCCGCTGCTGCTGCTGCTGCTTGCTGTGCTGGCCCTTCGTTCAGCTGCGGCTGCGGCGTTGACGTGTGCGGGCGGGCCAATGGAACGCTTACCCCGCCGCGCCTGTTGCACACGCTCAGACTGAAGCTGCCGTTGGAGTTCGGATGCTGGAAGAAGGGCAGGTACGACTGCGACACGTAGGACAGGCTAGTGCTGCTGTTGTTGTTGGTTGCGTTTGTAACGGCGGCCGCCGTGCGCGGCGAAAATGAGGAGGATAGCGGTGTGCGGTGTTGCCGGAAGCGCGTGCCGACTCGCGACGGGGACACGCTAGCGCCTGTCCGCATTTTCTCTGGGATGTGCTTGGGTAACTTGTCTGGGCCGCTGCACAACGTCTCGCCTTCGTCATCGGCGTCATCGCCTTCGACGCTCGCCGTGCCTCGGTGCGCGAGGAGGCGGTGGATCAGCTGCTGCTGGCGTGCCACCGTCTTCGTGAGCTTCTGCACGCGGATAGAGAGAGACTGCATGTCCAGGAGTACGCGCTTCTGCAGGCACCGCCGCTTCCCTCGCTCGCCGAAGACGCAGCGCACCAGTGTCTGCAGTTGCTCGCGGGTCTGCACCGACTCCAACGTCATCTTGCACGTTTGCTGGAAGAGCTCCCCAATGGCCTTGCGTTGATCCACACTGGCGGCGAAGCTGGCGGCGCGGCGCGGCGGGGCGGGGAACGCCGGGCGACAGTCTTCACTTTTCTCGTGCTCCGACGGGCTCACACAGGTGCTCGAAATCGGCTCCCCGAGCGGCGTGGCGCGGATGGCGCGTGAGGGGGAAGTCGAAGCGCGCGACGCGACGGTGCCGGCCGTCGTTGGTGAGCTCTGGAGTTGAAACAACTTATCCAGCTCGTCGTCGTCGTGCCGCCGCGCCGGGCGATCTTCGCTGACGCCGTTGGTGGAGTAAGAGAAGCTGTCACCGCGACTGATGCCGTTGAGGATGCTGTTGCCGTGTCGCGCGGCGTGCGCGTCCTTCGAGCCGCGCAGCGAGTTCGCGGAGACGGACCGTTCTCGTTCCCGCTCACGCCGTGCGACCGCCCCGGTCTCCGCCAAACCGCTGCCCTGACTAAGTGTCACCGTGTTATTGTTGTCGCCGTGGGATAAGGCAGCGCCGAGTGCCACAACGCTCAATGGTGGTGCACTCAGATTGCCCGACGTCTCCGTCTTCTCTCCTCGAGTTGAAGCAGCCGCACTGACACCATCCTCGCTGCCGCTGGCGTGGCTGGTGTGTAGCTCCCGCACAATCTCCAGCAGTGGCGGTGGAGACCCGGATGCGGTCAGAGAACCGCGGAACGGCAACGGCGAGGGGGTCGTGCTCACATTGTGGTTGCTGCTACACGAGTTCCGCAAAATCGGCGCTGTGGCACGCGGCACTTGGTCCGAGAACGCCATGCGCGTCGGCGCCGCGTGTCCGTTGACATGCGCGTTTGCGGACGCCGACTGGGAAGCCATGGCAGCTGTCGCGATGGTCGCCGCCGCAGCTGCGGACGTCGACAGCAGCGACGACGACGGCGAGACCATCGGAATACCGGCGAAGTGGTGTACCACGTCGGTGCTGTTGGCATTTGGGGTGCAATTCGATGTGTAACTGCTATCGCTGTTGTTGAGCGCGGGACTGTGCTCGGCGGACGTCGGTACCGACGTGGACTCGGTCGTGCTTGCCTGGGGGGCGTGGGTGGGACTGAGCACGGTGACGAGGGAGCCCTGACGCTGCCGGATGGCTTGCGGCCGGGACTGCGCGGCGAGTTCACCGATGCTGCCGCAGGAGATGTTGCTGCTCGCCTGCTGCTGCTGCTGCTGCTGCTGCTGGTGCTGCTGCTGGTGACTCTGTACGTTGGTTAGTGGCAGTGACACACTGGAGCTCGTGTCATTGTTGGCCGTGGGACTGCTGCTGTCGTTGTTGTTGCTGTGACGTACCAGGACCGTCGGCAACCCGCCGTTGTTGCTTGTCTCTTTCCACTTCGAGTTCGCGACGTCTGTCGCGGAAATAGGGGAGGCGCAGATGAACGGGGCCACGCCGCTTACCAACGGCGGCATGATGAAACCACTTTCCGGGTGCGGCGCTAGCAGGCCGAGGAACTCGCCGTGCGCACGGGGTGGGACGTGCTGCGACGGTGGTGGCTGTGATGATCGTCCGGCACTGACAGGCCTGTCCGACAGCGAGGCGAGGTCGTGCCACTGCCACCTCTTGCATTGTCCAACCCTCTCCGCACCTGGCGTGTGCGCGTCATGGTGCGGGGCATCCTCTTGGCCATGGTGTTCTTCTTCGACGTCATATTCTTCCGCCATCTGTGTGGGCGACGTGCGACCGTGCATGGCCGCAGCAAGAACGTTGGCGGGCAGTACCGAGCGGGCAGGAGTCACTAAGTACGAGAAGGGATATTTCTGCGTCAGCAGCAGCCGCAGGCACGCCGCCATCTCGCCCACGAGTTCGTCGCTGCGGCGCTGCTTCTCCTCCAGCTCGCAGATGCGGTCGACGAGCAAGGCGTGGTCGGCGGTGGCCGTCAGTGGCGAGTCGGTGGAGGTGACGTTCGGAAGGGTGGTGTTGGCGGCTGCCGTGGAGGCGATAGGGACGGTCGTCGACGCGGCGGCTGATGCTCGGCCGGCGGGCGATGGTGCCGTCGGCGCGGTGGTGGCAGTCGATGGTGTTAGCATGTCGATTTCCGCCACGCTGGGTTTGCGCTCCCTCATCGCATTTACGGAATGCGTCATCGCTGAGTTTTCAGCGGCCTTCAACACATCCGACGCGTCACGGGTGAGGGCTTCCGCCATCGCGGTAGGGGAAGTCCGCCTGGCGGGTACAGTTGAGCGGCCCGACATGGAACTTCGGAGAAACAAAAAGCAGAACAAAAAAAAACAGAAGGCGTGGTGTGCGAGGGCGACGCACACACACACACACACACACACGCTGACGCACACGCCCAACGCACGACTGGTTGCGTGAAATAAATGGATGGAGAGCGAGAGCGCCGAAGGTGAGAAGAGAATATCCCAATGAACGGGTGCGTATATCGGTCCGTGCTTCCAGATCAGGTGGCGCGAAATCTCAGAGGTTCGGTGACGTGAGGGTGGCTAACAAACAACAAGAAAAAAAAACAAGGAAAGAAAAGAAACAGAGATACGGTGCCGCCGCGGAAGGTTTAGCTTAAAAAAAAACAAGAAAAAATAAAAATAAAATAAGAACGAAGAAAAGAAGAGAATGGCTCTTCTCTTTTATCGTAGGGGAGCCTGTGGAGGAAGGTACGCAAACGAGAGAAAGATAAAGAAAAGGAGGAAGAGAAAGAAAAAGAGAAGAAGAGAGAGAGAGAGAGAGAGAGAGAGAGAGAGGGAGAGAAAGAGGAAGAGGAAGAGGAAGAGAGCTGCGCAACAGTGCAAATTGAAAATAAACACACAAAAAAAAAAAACGTCGCAAAGGAGAAACAAAAAAAAAATAAAAATAAAAATGAAGAATAATGACTTGACGGAATTCAACAACAACAACAAAAGAACTTGAGAAGAGAAGGGGTTACACAGGAAGGAAAAGGGGTCGTGTGAAAACAAACAAATAAACACAAAAGTCAATGTAAGTATATGCGGATGTTACTTATCAGGTATGCCACCAGACGTTCTTTTTTTTCTTTTTTTTTTTTTGCTACTTCCGTCTTGCTAAGCCGCACAAAAGCCCACCAGCGGCCACGGAGCGAACCGGTCCAAAAAAAAAAAAAAAACAGAACAGAACAGAACAGAGCAGAACAGAGCACGTGAAGCTGTACGCGCACGATAGCGGTCAATGTTAAGGAAACGAAAAAAGACGAGAGTTAGGTACGGTTTGATGGAAGGACGGAAGAGACACAAGCAAACAGCCAAACACAAAAGGAGAGGCACAACAACAACAACAACAACAGCAGTAACAACGAACTATATCGAGGCCGCCCCTGCACGCGTGAAGGCAAAACACTTTTTCGCAGTGGCACCTATGCCAAGAAGAGAAGAGGCAGATATATATATTTTTTGGACAGAGACCGAACAAATCAACAGGCAAGCTTCTCAGAAAGCAGAGCTCACGACAACAACCGTGACAACGACGAAGGAGAATGAGAAGAAGAAAGAGAAGAAAGAAAAAGAAAAAAAGCTCCTTGTTTGCCCTCACCCCAACCCCTTCGTTGTGTTGCTGTTCGTGATTGCTTCGGCACCGCACCCCCCTTGCAAAAGAAGAAGAAAGAAGAAAGCCTCGGTCGACAAGTGTGTGTCCCACACCTTTCTTTTCTTCTCTTTCTTCTGTTTCTTCAACTTCTTTATTTATTTTTTTTTTATTTGGGGATTTAAGCTGCGCTTCTTCTTCCTCCTCCAGTGGACTCGGGTACGTGTGCGGTTGTGTATGAATGGGGATGTCTTTCGTATGCTTGGAAACGCGTGCCGACGACAACGGCAAAAAAAAAAAGAGAGAAAGAAAGCAGGAAATTGCGCTCTCTCTCTCACACACACAGGCGAGGCACCGAACGTGTGTAATTGAAATGAGGGAAGGTCCAACGAAGGCAAGGAACAGGGATGTGAAGAATATAGAATAGAATATGTGTTACCGTGACAAGACCCAGAGAAGAAAACGAGGGAGAAAGAAAGAAAATAACAAAGGAAGAAAGCGGCAAAGAGAGAGAGAGAGAGAGAATGTACACGCGCACCGTGCAAACGAAAGAAAGCAAGAACGAAGATAGGGAAGAAGTGCTGTTAATGAAGCGCCGCGAAATCGAGACAAGGGAATGATAGAGCAGTTCCAGAGAGTAGAAATGAAAAATTCAAGAATCAAACGAGAGGTGACCCAAGAAGTGGAAACGAAAGAAAAAAAGGTTCGCCGTATCGGACGGCGCTGCTATTTCCCTGCCTTTTTATTTCCTTCTTGTTGGCGACCAGTGAGCACCCGGGTGCCGTAAACACCCCACCAGTGATCGCACGGTTCTTGCCCTTCCGTCGTAGGCGCCCCGCTCGCTCAGCGAGAGAGGGACGAGGGTATGTGTATACGAAAGAGGTATCTCGCCTAGAGAGGAGACGGGCGGAACAAAGAAAACGAACAGAAAGAAAAAAAAAAACGGAATGAAATCGAGAGAGAGAGAGAGAATGGAAGTCCCAGCACCGCACTGTTGGACCGAGGAAGAAGATCCCGGAGTCCGGCGAATGGAAGTGCAGCTGCTTGTTCGATGCAAGAGCTGTTGTCGCCACGACTTCGACAAGAAACGAAAAAGGAAAAAAAACACGAAGTCAGAGAGAGAGAGAGAGAGGGGAGAGAAGGAATAGTAGTAATTGCCAGGAACAGTGACTGGTCGCGAAGCAATAATTCAATCAACAACGACTAAGAACAAAGAACAAAAAAAAACAAGAGCAGGTCGAGAAAGACACGGTGAACAAGCGAAGAATATGCAAAACAGATTCCCGCACGAAGATGACAAGCGGACGACAACGAGAAATAGAAAAGCAAGAAAAGAGTAAAGAAAGAAAAAAAAAACAGAAAAAAGAAAAAAAAGAGTTGAAACAGTAAGGAGATAGCGAAAAGAGCTAGCGATATGGTCTGAGTGTGCCACTATTTCCCCCCGTTTGAGTCGAAGCAAAAAGCAGCTAGAAAAAACGTGCGCTCAATGGCGTTGTCTTCCAGCGTTTTGAACGCTTCGGTTGTATGTTCCAGTGCGTCCACTTCTCTCCTTTTTTTTTTGTTTTCCCGGCTTGCTTTTTCTTCTCTTCTTCTGCTTCTTTCCGGTCCTATCCGTGCGCTTGTGTGACACGACGTCTGTCTACTCAATGGAACAGAAAAGGAGCGAGAGGAGGCGGGTTGTGCTGGGGCACGAGCGTTTCAAAAACGAAGCAAAACCAAAAGAAAGAGAGAAAGAAAAAAATAAAAGAAAGAAAGAAAGAAAGACGAGTCAGGGTATAGCGCCAGGTGACACCGACTAGGTGTGTCGGCGGCGCATCTATACGTGAAGCACACTACAAACGATAGATCCCGATGGAGGAGAAAGGAAGAGCCGATGTTTTACTTTTTTTTTCTTCGTGGCTCTTTCGATTTTTCAAGTGCCTATGAAAGGTATTATTTTTTTTTTTTTTCTGTCTCTTTCCTCGCTGTGTGATGCGGGTGGTGGTCGGTCTCTTGAAATACTGTGTGGTTAATTATAGATATAGAAAGCGTACTTTCTTCGTTTTGTTCTATTTCATATATATATGTATATATATATATTTTTTTTAATTCTTTATTGTTGTTTTACGTTGCTTGGTCGACGAGAACGGGTGAACTCAAAATTTGCTTTTGCGTCGGTATGGTTTTGACTTCGCTCGCTCACGCAACGGGGGGGGGGGGGCGTGTGTGTGTGTGTGTGTGTGTGTGTGTGTGTGTACGGAAAAAAAGCGGGAGACAGTGGAGCGCACGGAAGCACCGAAGAGAGAGAGAAGGGAACGTGATGAGGAGGAAACAGAAAGAGCACCTGGAATAGATGGCGTAGGCGACGGGCAGCCTGGCGGCGCATACGTCGTCATCTGTTCTATACGCAGGCGGGGCCCGCTTGGAGCGGCGCTCCAACCACACACTGCAACTGAAAAAAAAAAAAGAATTGCAAACGTACGAGTAGGGTAAATATTCTCTGCCGTGCGTTCTTTATCCTTTTTTTTTTAAAGTCGTTGTTCTTGCGCGAGGCCGCCTCCTGCTTTTATCATGCCTTTCATTGCCAGTTGAGAAGCACCGGACGCACACCAGATCGAAACCACTGTGCAGCGGGGTTCGCGCTGTCGAGACGCGATCCGGCGGGTCCACGTGCCTCGTCTTGGCACACACACCAGCACTCGCGGTGCTGCGGTGTGTGTTCTCCACCGTAGTACAGATGCAAGCGTTTCGACTGCTTTGGTGCTCAGACGTTTTGTTCTTGTTGTTTACAGAGTCTTCGTTCTTTTGATGATGGAAACAGTTTTGTTGCCGCTGTCGATCCCCACCGAGAAAGAGAGCGTTCAAACTGCCGCTCCGCACGGCAAGTGAAAAGAGATAATAAAAAAAAAACTACAAACGAAAAGAACAGAGAAGTAAAAGTGCTGTGGTAACGGCGATAGCCGCGAGTGTGGCTACGAGCGATGGACAAGACAGCCGAGAGAGAGCGCGCGAGAGACGCAGCGAGAGCGGGCTTAGTCACGGCAGCAAAGAAAAATAAATAATGATAAAAAAAATTTTAAATTGTTGTTGCGCCGGCAGCGCGCACAAGCACGAACGTGCGTCAACGCATTTGTCTGATAGCTGCGGAGGCAGAGAGAAAGAGAACAAAAAGCTGAAAAAAAAAAAGAAAGGTAAAGAAGAAAACGTGAAAACGAACGGAGAAGAAGACCATGACGAGGCTGTTACCTACCATTGAACACACAAAGCAGAGGTAATACTTACAAAGAAGAAAAGCCCTATTTCTCTTTTTTTCTCTTTTGGAGGCGGGGTGTCGAGCTCTTGCATTTGGTCTATGAAATACACAAAAGAAGAGAAGACAGACGTACTAAACAGCCGTACATTTTTTTTTCTTTTTCGGCATTCTAAAAGTGTTAGCAGACGACTCAACAAATACGAACACGGCCTTGGCAGGAGCGTCGCGTGACGTACAGCACAGAGCAGAAAGCGAGGACACATGCTTGACTGTTTTTTTTTAATTTCTAATTTTTTTTATTCTTAAAATTTTTATCAATTATTGTCTCTCCGTCTTACGCTCCTCTCTTGTCCGCACACGTGCATGCTTTCTACCCTACACTCGCACACACACACACACACACACACACACACACATGCGCACACCGCGCAGGCGCTCCGGTGCGTTTCCCTCGTACACCCCCCTTCCCCCCCCCCCTCTCCACACGCGCACTTTCACATTCTTTTTTTTTTCAAGAGAAATCGTTGACATACTCACATTTGTTTCTCCCTCGCCCCTGTGGCACTGCAAGTGGTACTCGCCCCAGGCACGGCTTCAAATAGCAAAAGAAAAAAGAGAAGAAGACCTGCGCGCTAGTTCGAGCACCGAGCTTCACACGAGAGGCGTCAATCGAATTTCTTCTTGTCTAAGATGTTTGAAAAAACAAAAGAAAAAAGATGAGGAATACAAAAAAAAAGGACATGCTCTTCTCCGTTTTTTTTCTGTTCCTTTCAGTTTGTCGTCGAGCGCGTCCACAGA